>JAWQEG010008279.1:0-19042 GCA_033782935.1 Petrolisthes cinctipes | reverse complement strand
TAAAGTTTGGTTGCCCTGGCTTGCACTCGTTCCAATCTCGCGATATCCTTTCGGTAAGAAGGACTCCAAAACTGGACTGCATACTCCAGGTGCGGTCGGACAAGGGAATTGTACAGACAAAGTACTATCTCCTTGTTCCGGTATCCAAACTGTCGCTTTATGTACCCTAACATCCTTTGGGCTTTCTTCTCAGCCTCAATACACTGCTTTGAGAACTTGAGGTCACTGGTGATAGTTACACCCAAGTCTTTCTCAGTATCAGTGCTTACGAGAGCATTGCCCTTAAGGTTATACTCTGTTCGGGGGTTTCTGTGGCCTATATGCATAACTTTGCATTTGTTCACGTTAAATGGCATTTGCCACGTGTCAGACCACTCCCCGATCTTCCTAAGATCTTCTTGTAAGCGGGTAGTATTTCCTTCTTTCGCGACATTCATACCAAGCTTAGTATCATCGGCGAATTTGGAAATCTTGGCAACCATGTCACCATCCACGTCATTAACATAGATGATAAACAGTAGTGGTCCCAGAACAGAACCTTGGGGAACACCGCTAGTAACGGGCACCCACTCTGAAGCCTGTCCATTCACTACCACCCGCTGCCGTCTGTCACTTAGCCAGTTCTCTATCCAATTTGCAACATTTCCGTCTATGCCCAGTGCACGCACTTTCCTAAGGAGGCGGCGGTGGGGTACCTTATCAAAGGCTTTCTGAAAGTCTAAGTAGACAACATCGACCGCTTTATCCCGATCATGCTCACTGAAAACAAAATGGAAGAATTCCACCAGATTTGTGAGGCATGACCGGTGCTGCCGGAACCCATGCTGGGAACCCCTCAGTAGCAAATTTGATTCTAAGTGTGCTGTTATTTTGTCCACCATGATGCTCTCCATGAGTTTACAGACTATCGAGGTTAAACTGATGGGTCTGTAGTTTGACGGTTGGCTAGCATCTCCCTTCTTGAAGATAGGAGTCACCTCTGCCTCACGCCAGTCTCTAGGAACGCATCCAGTCTGGATTACCCTGTTGAAGACCATGCACAGGTGCCGTGATACTTCACCATGCACTTCTTTCAACACTCTAGGTAAGAACCTATCCGGACCGGGGGACTTGTTTGCTTTTAATTCGATTATTTTTCTCTCAATTTCTTCTTGGGTGAAGACCATTGACTCCAACTTCTCACTGAGAGAGAGAGAGAGAGAGAGAGAGAGAGAGAGAGAGAGAGAGAGAGAGAGAGAGAGAGAGAGAGAGAGAGAGAGAGAGAGAGAGAGAATTAAAGTCATCTTGAACACAGACACACACATATGGACGATGAAACACAAACAATCAGTAAAGCCACTGTATTATTTAGGGGTCTGTCTGATGTGGTCATATGGGATGGCTACAGGTTCTTACAAATGAATCCAGAAAACCACCCATTACCTCAGCATGCAAGTATGGGACCTGGATTGTATGGCATAGTTTGGAGGAATCACCAACTGACTATTTTTTCACAAGAGATGTCCCATTATATTGATTAAGGGAGTAAAAACACTTTTGGTAGGACATTGGGGCGATTTGATTCCCCCAGAGTATGCCAGGAAACAGTTCTAGATTAACAAAAATAATGGTGTCCTGTTGCTTGGAATAGTTTGTAGGAATCAGTTAGGCCTACTCCAGACTTACCAACACTGTACTATCCACTTAAGGACCCTGTGATCGTGTATGAAAACTGAAGACTTCTAATTCCTCCTGACCCCAGCATGAAACAAGCTCCTTCATATAGGTGTGTGTGTTTCGTGGCAATATATAAAGGACTCGTGCAACTCCAATTTTCTGACTACATCACAGGGTCCCTTAAAACACCCATGCACCTACCTGGTTCTCAACAAAGGGTCCACACCAACAGTAGGTTCGTCGAGGATTAAGAGTTCAGGTTGATGAAGTAGAGCCGCACCCAGACTCACACGGCGCTGCTGACCCCCACTGTGGAGTATAGAGAGGAAGGTGACGAGTTGGTTAGTTGGTTGGTATTTGGGAGGGTAAGGAGTTGGTTAGTTGGTATGTGGAGGGTGAGGAGTTGGTTAGTTGGTGGGTTGGTTAGTTGGTTAGTTGGTAGGTAGGTTAGTTGGTATTTGGGAAGGTAAGGAGTTGGTTGGTTGGTGGGTTGGTTAGTTGGTTAGTTGGTATGTGGGAGGGTAAGGAGTTGGTTAGTTGGTTGATTGGTATTTGGTAGGGTAAGGAGTTGGTTAGTTTGTTAGTTGGTAGGTTGGTGGGTGTGTTGGTTGGTGGGTTGATTGGTATTTGGGAAGGTAAGGAGTTGGTAGGTTGGTTGGTTGGTTAGTTGGGGTGTGTGTTATTCTTGTTTATTATGACCTGATCTGACTTGAACTGGTTGGAGCATGTTATTCCTGTCTAATATGACCTAATATGACTGGGGCTTGTTATTCGTGTCTAATATGACCTGACCTGAGCTGTAATACATTCGTGTCTAATATGACCTAATATGATGTGAGCTGGATGGGGCGTATTAATATATTCGTGTCTAATATGACCTGACCTGACCTGAGCTGGTTGATGAGTCTGCTGGGATCATCGGGGAGGTCAAGGAAGGTGAGGAGGAAGTGTGTGCGTTGACGGATGAGACTGGATGACATGTGGTGGATGCGACCAAAGTAACTCAGTGTCTCTCCAATGGTGAACTCCCGGTACAGTGCCAATTCCTGCAGCAGTATACAGTGGTGAAGGGGAATGTAACGCTGACGGAGAATTACGCTCTTATTTAAGGGGATTATTATTATTATTATTATTATTATTATTATTATTATTATTATTATTTTTATTATTATTATTATTATTATTATTATTATTATTATTATTATTATTATTATTATTATTATTATTATTATTAATATATATGTTTTATCTGTATTTAATTATTATTATTATTATCATTATTATTATTATTATTATTATTATTATTATTATTATTAATTTAATGAATTAGAGGGTATATATTTGTATGTATAGATCGATCTGTGACACTTTATATACTCTTACATTAAGTACGTCAAAACAAGAAGCGTATATCTATGTGTACAATATGTATGCATGTTTTATCCTGTTGCAATTCATACTCTTTTTAATCATTCCATAAAAACAAAGAGGCTATATGTGTGTAACTTATTTTATGTATGTAGACTCGTGATACGTAATTTCTGACCAGAGACGAACGGTAGGCACCACACACACACACATACCCTACATTCGAACTCAGCTCCTATAGGTGTACTGGGTGGGGTAATGAGGTATAGCAGGCGATTCGAAACTTTCTGCTCCTCACACTCTGGTCAGAAATTATGTATCACGAGTGTACTGACCTGTTGCAATCCCTATATACTCCTATAATCACCACGTAACACCAAAGAGGGTATATCTATGTATAGTTGGCCACAGGAATTCCTACACAGGTTATACGGAAAGAGAAGTCATTATTTTGGAAGTAGTACAATGAAGGGTCTACCAAGTGACTCGGTGATTGCAAAACAACAAACCTAATAATAATGTTGTATTGCAGTTACGTAGTGTTACAATTTCTATGTGTTGTAAACCCTCGAAAACAACAGCGTGTGTACGAAAGCTTGTTGCCAACTGTACACTCGCCATCCAAAATTTGTATCCAGGTCTTGTTGAGGTTTCGAATCATTTGACATACTAGTGAACTAATTACAACGCTTATCCTGTTTCATATTTGCTTGAGCTCGCTTCATACTCGATCAGGTATTCGAAGCAAGTCTGGATACATATTTTGGATTGCGAGTGTACTGTCGGCTGCAAAAGTTGTAGTGCCACATCTGCCAAGTCATGAAGTACAGTCACGAGCATAAGTTTCTTTACCCCCATGGCGAGAATGAGGTCGAAGTTGTGGTTTGAGAAGGGCCAGGCAAACGAACACTGGGAGTCAGTATCTCATGACGGTGTAAAATTTGTTGTATTCAAGTGAACACCTCTAGTGACATGAAGCATCAACCCAACATTATGAACTGGTTCATTGTTGTTCGTCCAGTCCATATCCAACGACGACTTCGACCTAACTCTCGCCACGGGGGTAAAGAAACTTATGCTCGTGACTGTACAGTATGGAAATATAAGCTTCACAGGTTCGTAAAATGAAAATGAGTAGTTTACTAATTTGTCCCCCTGGATATTGTAATCCTGTGTTGGTGGTGAATGTTTTGGTTTGATGATTATACTTTATGTTATCCTTCAAGAAACGCTAAGTGAGGCGACAAGACTTATGCCGTCGACTGTACAGTACATTATGTTATGCCTAATGACTGACCTGTGGCATGTACCCGACCCTGTGTCCTAGATACCAAGATCTAGAATACACATACTTTGGATCGCGACTGTACACCCGAGCTCGTAAATTCGCGACCACGCCCCCAAATGTTTATGTCATCTGAGCTGGTAACACTGTGTGGGGAAGGTGTCATTGTAGGTGAGAGATTTTATCATGTCCCTCTACTATGTTCCACCTACTCTGATTCCTCACCAAATAAATGTTACCAGCTCAAATGGCATAAACATCTAAGTACGTGGTTACGAATTTACGAGCTCGGGTGTACATTATATGCCTAATGACTGACCTGTGGCATGTACCCGACCCTGTGCCCTGGTACCGCTGCCTGGGGTGAACCTGTGGGGTAACCGTACAGCAACACCTCCCCTGAGTCCAATGCCAGGCGACTCACCAGGCAGCCCAGCAGTGTTGTCTTGCCACACCCAGAGGGACCAAGCAGACCGTAGCTGAGAAGAAGGGAAATAATGTCCACCTCTTTCATTGATTGGAAAACAACAATGGCAGTTAGAGGAATATTTAGGGTCATTGTATCACACACACACACACACACACACATATATATATATATATATATATATATATATATATATATATGTGTGTGTGTGTGTGTGTGTGTGTGTGATACAATATATATATATATATATATATATATATATATATATATATATATAAAGAAACAAACACGATCACGCATAGACAGACACACACACAAACAAACACGATCACACACACACACATAAACACACAAACAAACACAAAGAAACAAACACAATCACAAACAACAAAACACAAAGAAACAAACGCAACAACACATAGACACATACACAAAAACAATCACAAACACACAAACACAATCACAAACACACAAACACAAAGAAACAAATGCGACAACACATAGACACACACACAAACACAATCACAAACACACACACACACACACAAACAAACTCAATCACACACACACACACATACATGGTTGATGGAGAGTGTGTGAATCAAGCCATCGAAACGGTAATAGCCTAGTGATTCCTCCAAATTATGCCACGAAACAGATCCCCTATTAGTAATACTGGGGTCATCTGTTTCTGGCATAATTTGGAGGAATCACGAGCCTTCCAATTTACCAACAAGAGATTCCTCCCTTAAGGACCCTGTGATCGTGTTTGAAAATTGGAGGCTTTTTTATTCCACCTGACCATGCCACGAAACAAGCTCCTTCCATATAAGTGTGTGTGTGTTTCGTGGTAATATTTGAAGTCCTCATTTACCTCCAATTTTCTGACTACATCACAGGGTCCCTTAATTAATATAACCTTTCCAGCCTGCTACTCACATGGCCCCCTGTGGTACCCTCATGTCCAGTCTGTCCAACACCACCACCTTCTTCTTGCCTCGACCATAGTGTTTGTACGCCTGCTGCACCACCACTACGTTGCCACCACCCACACCCACACCCACACCGTTGCCTCCTCCACCCACACCCACACCCACACCGTTGCCTGCTTCACCCATGCCCACACTCACACCGTTGCTCCCACCTCCTCTGTCCTTGCTCATCCTTCCTGGGTCTTTTTTATATCTCCTGTTGATAGAGAAGCAATAATTATGTAAGTGAATAACATGAAATTAAAAAAATCATTACTATAAACATATACATATACTGTACTGTACTACAGTGTACATTACATGCATAGATACATACAGACAGATAAACTTACATAGATACTTAGAGACAGACAAACAGACAGACCTTCGTATGTTATTAGAGAGAGTATTCAATTGTGCCTGTGATGTCTTTGACGAATATGAAGCTACTGATACTATCCAAACTATGCCAAAAAGTGTTATGGTACCTTTACTTTTGTTATGTGATGTGATGTGATATTGTGGAGTGATATAGCCTTTACAACGGCTCCTCTTACTAGGTGAATCAGTGGTATAAGCTGTAATTTTTTTCGTGTTTATAGTCATAGATATGAATAGTAGCCTCTCTCCGCGGCTATTGTACCAAAATAGGACCCGAGTCAGCTTTGGCTATGGCTGCTTAAGCAGGAAGGCCACAGACAACCTACTCAAACCCCCCACCCTCTGCTCACAGGGGTGGTAACCTCTGGCAACAGTGAAGGATTTTTACAATGTTCCGAACGCTGGACCATAGAAACTGCAGCCGCACAGTTTAACACTGTGCTAGCCAGAGATTTGGTAATAATAATAATAATAATAATAATAATCATAACATATCAATGATATCCTGCTAATAACATATATCATAAAAAAATAATTATCCTTATAATATCGTGAAAAAGTTACACTTGATATATATTCATTCGTTTTCTGTAAATAAACAGCTGATAGATTTCCTTGGATCAGCTGACCAATAAGGATTCTAGTACTGGGAGAAGGAGAGACCACTCTTATGGGATTTTGGTCGTGGTGGTACAGCAGAGCCTTCTACCGGCAAACAAGAATCACTAACAGCTGGCACCTTTACTTACATAGGAGCGGTGCTTTTCGCTTTTCAAAAGATCCTGAAACAAGAGTTTTTACATAAGTTTGTAAGCTACGGAGTACAGATTTAACTGATTGTGATAGTTATACAGTATTAATTTGATATCAACTGGTGTTAGATAATAATACCTTATCCTTTAGCAAGATGATACCTTACCTTATGTTTTCTAATTTCTTAAGTACTGTACTGTAGCTGAATATCTATTTGTTCCTGTTCTGATTTTTAGAGCCTCTCAAGCTAAGAACGAAAGCTGTAAATCATTGATTCTAAAACACATAATACACAGCTGCTCATAGTAAGGTTATAATGGTCTCATGTAGGCTACTGGTGATGACAAAACCATACTGTACTGTACTGTAATTATAGTTCATTATTTTGTAGTTTTAAGTATGGTCTATAAAATCTGTATGGCTGTCCTTTTCTTCAATTATACATCAGAATACTATTGAGGAATAATATTGTAGATATGATAAACAGGTAATAATTACTCATTTTAGAAATCATGCATTAATGTTATAAAAGTATGGATGCTTTAGCAGTGATATCTTTGTCGTTGATATTGGGAAATGAATAATGTATTATGTAATTTCCCTTTAATTCATACACCAAGCAAGATTTTTTTATTTTCAAGCACATGTAGAGATAATTGTCTTGTTCTCACAGCAAGTAAGAATATAGGAAGCAACAATGTTCTCACATATTGGTGGTTGGGTAACTGTTGTGTACAGCACTTATAACTCATTGCTTTATAGTTTTAAATAAACTATATGTATGTCTTTTTTTTTCTTTTTGTACTTTTACAATAAATTATTGTTGAGAAACATATTTATAGAGGTCATAAACAGGTAAGAATCATCACACATTGGAGTTACTGTATGTTAATGGTAGGTATGGGATTTTAGCATTACTGTACAGTATATTTGGGATTTGTCAAAGATATTATCGTAATTTATCATGTAATTTGACCACAATTAATATAATTATTCATTCCATAGCCAATTATTTAGTATTAATGGTCCTGTGCGTTACTAATAAAGAAAATCAGACTTAAAAATCAATCAGAATAAAGGGAAGCAGACGTGAGCTGGAGTGTTGATTCCCGTTGGCCGCAAGAGGCGCCACCGTCCCAGCCAGCCAAACAGGGACGACACCAAAATAACATTGAGTGGCTTATCCTTCTCCCAGTACTAGAATCCTTGACCACCAGACAAAAAGGTAGGCCATCATCTGTCCGAGACCCCGAGGCAAGATGGCTGCCAGAGAGAAGAGCTCCTGTCACTTGTAGTCTTTTGTATCGTGTGTTGTGACCTGTTAACGTGACTGAGATGTGTGTTATGACCTGTTAACGTGACTGAGATGTGTGTTATGACCTGTTAACGTGACTGAGATGTGTGTTATGACCTGTTAACGTGATTGAGATGTGTTATGACTTGTTAACGTGACTGAGATGTGTGTTATGACCTGTTAACGTGACTGAGATGTGTGTAGTGACCTGTTAACGTGACTGAGATGTGTGTTATGACCTGTTAACGTGACTGAGATGTGTGTTATGACCTGTTATCGTGACTGACTGAGATGTGTGTAGTGAAAGTTGTAACCTTCTATCGTAACTGAGGTGGAAGTTGTAGGGGAGAGAGAGGGACGTGTGATGAAGAGTGTGAAGAGACAGAGTGGCTGGACGAGGACAGAGCTAGAGACGTATGAAGTGGCGAAGTAGAGAAAATGGAGAGGTTTGACGAGGACAGATAGAGAGAGACGTGTGATGAAGAGACAGGTGCATGATTGAGAGAAGACAAGAGAGGATGAATATGGAGAGAGACGTGTGATGAAGTATAAAGTGAAGATTGAGAGACTATAATATTAGATCGAGACAGAGAGACGATTGGTTAAGAGACAATGAGGAAAGTGAGACAGGCAAAGCAAGGAGAGAGACTTGTGGTGAGGCGAGGGAGAGAAACTGGAGATGGTGGAGGACAGAGAGGCAGGCATGTGGTGAAGAAGCAGAGAAGTTTGGCGAGGGAGAGCAAATTAATGAAGAGGCTGGACAGATTTGACAATAACAAGGATTTAAGAGGCTCAGAGACGTGGAGATGGTGAGTGTTCCTTTGGATTGTTCATATTTAGAAAGACAGTCGCAGTGAGTTGCTATTCCTATTGATCTAAATGTCAGGTTTTATACGAAAGAAAAATATTTATCTATATGTATATAATATAACTGATTATCTATGTAGTCTAAGGTATATGTATATCTGTTGTATGCATATGAAGACATTAATGTTTTTTTTTTTTCACCACTAAATCACAGACACACATAGGCTACTACTTCCTTATCAACGCTAAAACAGTTATAGGAATAATATTATTGATCACTTATTTCTTGTTGTTAGCATCGGATATTGTTGGTGCCGTGTATTGATTGTTCCGACCAAGATCACTCATGTTTGGAGGGATCAGTTGCTCCAGCTTAACCAAGGTGCTATAGTCCTATCATCGTCACCTCTTCACATATAGTTATTTCAATAGACAGGTTGATGATAAAAGTAAGACATAGCCTACTATAGTTTGTATTACAGCCAAAATCAAATATCCAGCAACATTTTCCTTCCATCGTAGTAAATATCTTGGTAATAAAGAACAACACATGTATGATTTAAGAGCACCTCATAATAATAATAATAATAATAATAATAATAATTGAGGGGGTTAAGTTGACATAAGTTGTTGTATGGTTATATTTAGATATGATACTGATTTATTTGTTGCACGATGGAAGGAAAATATTGCTGGGTATTTGATCGTGGTTGTACGAACAGAAACAGGGTCGTGGGGTGAAATGTAACCTAGTCATGTCTGTGTGTGTGTGTGTGTGTGATAATTTTCAGATAAAGGCAGTACGTAATACAAGAGCTTCAATGACGATAAGAAGTTGTAGATCAAGTGAAGGAATCAATAGTCTCCGATTCGTCGACGAAATATAGGCGATATAAATGATAAAGGGGATAGTACAGTGTTGGAAAATCTGGAGCAATTGATTCCTCCAAACTATTTCAAGCAACAGGCCCCAGTGGGGCTGACTTTATTCTCTGTGAATATTAGCCATCCCCTACAGGGCTAGAATAAAGATTGTTGTAGGATCTGGTCACTTTCTATTGGATTTGACAAGATCTGCCCACATGGATTAAAAATCCACGGGAGGTGTACAGCAACCGGAGGTGTTTTTTTTTTTTTTTTTTTTTTTTAGACTGCTGTGTGGACCGCCAGCACACGGGGGTGCATTATCCCTTTGCATGCAGCAGTGTAAACTCCCTCCCCCTTATGGTCCCTTCAGGGCTGGTCTCATGGAAGGTGCGGCCCCACTTGTAGCTCTTGTGGCTGTGAGATAAAAGACCTTCCCCCCAATCTCCCTGGTGGTCATAGGCCCCCAGACTCCCTGGTCCAGTAAGCTCTGGTCCCTTTTCCCTGGGATGTGCTTCGGTTGCCCAGGCATATAGGGCCAGCCCCTCCTTTCTTTTAATTTGTTTTTGCACTGCGACCAGAGTGTACCAGGGGTCTTTGGGGCAGGAGGCCATTCTGCCACGGGAGAACATCAACAACAACAACAGGCATCCATTATATTGGTTAGTGTGATCCTGTTTCCTTGCATTTCCTTGCACTCAACCCATCAAAACCGATTTTAAGAAATATATCAAAACCTCAGATGTGAAAGGTAGTGTTCAGGGGATAATAAATATACTTTTGGTACATTTAGAGCGCCTTGATTCCTCCAAAATATGCCAGGGAACACGACCAGATAAACAAAAATAATGGTGCCCTGTTGCATGGAATAGTTTGGGGAACACAAGTGCTCCAGATATACCAACACTGTACAATCAACTTAGATACTGAAAACCATATACTAAAAAATATGATACTATGACGTCATTGACATAATTATTAAGGGTTTTCTGATAGTATCGAAGAATTGGTGATTACAGAATCCTCCAAACAACTTTTGACACAACACGAACCATCACAACAACAACAACAACAACAACAACAACAACATCAAATTAAATTCCACCAAAAATATTTACACCACTACCAATAAACCCCCACCATCACCCCCCCCCCTACCTCTGTCAAAACACAAACCATCCCAACAACAACAACAACAACATAAAAAACAACACTTACACCACTACCATTAAACCCCCACCATCACCCCCCCCCCCTCCCTCTTTCACAACACGAACCACTCCATTGTTTGTGTTGAGGAAATCGTTTCGTGGCACTGATGGGAGGAATCAGTACCTAGCCTTCACCTCGCCTGCAGGATCACAAGTGCTTATTGAAATGTTGTAATGACGGTGAAGGAAAGGTCAAGAGGGGAATTATTGAGGAAAACCGATTACACGAAAGAATAAAAAAATATAGATATATATAAATAAATAAATTAATAAATAAATAAATAAATAAATAAAAATCGGCACAATTATCGTGTAAAACATTCTGACGCCTCAAGCTGAATAATACTGGAATATAGCTTGTAGATTCTGGGGGCATCATGAGCTGTGCAAACCATTATTTTATAGAACCATTAGACCCCTCCTTTTCCTTTCTATTTATGTTATTTTGTTTTTCCTTTGCACATCAGTTGTGTATAATAAACTTGCAGCGGCGGTCAGTGTGGCTGTTTTGTGTTTGTTTTCTTTTTGTTGTTATTATTTTGGTTCCGTTTTTGTTCTGTTGTATTCTTTCATTTGTCGTCAGTAGAAATCATATCTTATTACCACCCTTCCTCGGTCACTTGTCATCACCAACTTTAATTAATGGGGTAGTACAGTGTTGGTGGTAAATCTGGAGCAACTGATTCCTCCTCCAAACTATTCCAAGCAACAGGACACCATTATTTTTGTTCATCTGCGGGGTCCTATCGTTTCCTGGCATACAGTACCGGTAATTTGGAAGAATCATGGCGATCTAATGTACCAGAAATATATATATGTTCCCTTGATTATTGCATACCAGTGTATCTCTTCTCTGACACTACCACTACTACCACCACATCAATCACCACCGATATCAATTTAATCACCGCAACTCGTTTACTACCATAACCACCATCACTACCACTAGCACCACCTTCATCACTACGACTACAGCATCACACCACCAATGCCATCACCACAGCATCAAACTACTACCACTCACCACCACTAAGATACCACCACCATCAAAGCCCCACCATGATATCGCACCACCACAACCAAAACTCCACCACGATATCACACCACCACCACCACGGTACCACAACAATACCATCACCATCAACACTACCACAATAGCAATATCAACCAACACCACCGGCAACACACACACACTCACCTCCTGTACTCTTTAATTACTGCCAAAATCACCACCACCACAACCACAACAACAACCATCACAACTGCACAAGACGTCAATCAATCCTTCACCACTAGCGACACACACACACACACACTCACTCACCTCCTGTACTCGCTCTCGTATTGTCTCCTAATGAACCCGTTGTCCACTCTGTCCAGTCTCGTCAGTGTAAAGTCCTCGGTGTCTGGCCTGTGTCTACGTGGCCAGGGCTTCTTCTTCTTATCTTCTTTATCCTCTACTACCCCCAACACCACCGCCTCCGTCGCCTCCCTTGTACTGTTGCCTCTCGTTGTAGACTGGAAGGTCCCACTGGTTCGCGTGGTGTAGATACGAGTGCCGCGGCTATAAGTACCCGATAACGCCGAGTAGGATTTAAGTTCTGCCATTTTAGGATAGAGAATTTTTTTCGGATTTGAAGTCAGATGAGCACTGATGACAGGGACTGTATGTGTTATTGTTTTGATTTCGTGTGTGTTGTAGTTTTTGAGGTTTGTTTTGAGATGTTTATGTACTAAGTCAGCTTTGTATATTTTCCTCGACCGTGTGTCACATTTTTTGTTCCTGTTTTCTTATCTAAGGTTATCTGTCGAGGAGATGATTTAAGCACTTTTTCATTCTTGTCAATGTCCTGGGGTGCACTTGTACTTGGCCTCCCTTTTCCAATCGTTGTCGTTGTATTCACTAATATGGGTCCTTTCACTCACCTGATGCGGGACTTTGATCACGATTGGACCAATTGATTAACAGAGGAGAGTCGGGGCACTGTTCACATTTAGGGTATCAAATGCCTTGGGTGACTAGGAAGGCTACTGATTTCTCCAAACTATGCCCGGAAACCGACCACTTCAGTTTACGACGTCGGAAAGGGGACCTGTTTTCTAGCATTGTTCAGAAGGCTACGGAGATTACAATAATTAGACCACAACAAGTGACCCCCTCCAAAAATTAATGTACACCTAAGTTGTAAAGTGTGTTAGCGGTCAGTTATCTTGACCATTAATGTTATTGTTGATGTTGTTAAAATAGTTGTTGTTGTTGTTGTTGTTGTTGTTGTTGTTTAAGTTGATGGTATCATTGGTATTGAAGTTGTTGAAGTTGATGATGATGTTATTGTTATTCAAGTGTTTCTTATTGTTGTTGTTGTTCTTGAGAGTATGATGGAGTTGTAGTGGTTAGTATCATTGTTGATATTATTCTGATTATTGATCCTGTTGTTGATGTCAAAGATGTTATTATTGTTGTTGTTTTAGTAGCTGTTGTTGTTACTAATGTCAGATGTTATTATTGTTGTTGTGGTTGTTGTCGTAGTTGTTACCGTCGTCGATGTCAACGATGTTACTATTATTGTTGTTGCTGCTGTTATTGTTGTTGTGTAATAATGTTTTCCTTTCGTTGAAGGTTAAGAGTTGAGGTATAGGGAGTGCGCACGTGAGTTGTCAGAGTACAATCCAGACATGAGCCAGCTGCTGTAGCCCGGTACTGATGCACTCACTACTGATCTCTCTTAATCTCTCTTCTATTATCTTATCTACTTTGCCCTCGCGCCGATAGTGACTGATTCCGTGTGTGTATGTGTGTTATTTTTTTTTAGCGTTCAGTCATTAGCCATAATAAGTAACCAGGTCTGCTTCGAATAGCCTGATGGAGTGTTAAACGAGTGAGAGCAAGCATGAGACAGGTTAAGCCTTGAAATTTGTTCACTGATATGACAAATAATCCAAAACTTCAACAAGACCTGGATGCTTATTATTGTTCGTGACTGCACACTGCTCTGAGACAATGAAAGTCGTTTTGCTCAGACCGGTACACTCGCGGTTAGATTTTGTGTCCAGATCCCATGGCAAAATGAATCACAAACAGTTTAGCTTTGAAGGTTCGAACAACGGTGCGTCTCCCTACAACACACAGTAGTTCGAATCATCAAAGCTCGGCTAGTTGCGATTCATCATGCCAAGGGATTAGGACACAATATCTGACCGCGAGTGTACATCGGTTGCGTTATACTTCTTTTGAGTTAGGGAACCATTATTCATCCTAACTAGAACCGAAGGGGATGACCACGGACTCCGAGAGGGACATTATACTCGGTTCTCTCATAATCCGGACAGGGAACAAAATAAGGGTGATGTTGGCTAAGGAAGTGAGGATGTAAATAGACGCAGAGGAGTACCTGAAATGAAAAATAAAACAAGTGAGAGATTTTTCCTCCTTTCATGGATCAACACATTTAAAAACCATTGGAGGGACTGTCATTCCCATGTGTTCCCAGTACCGCTACCTTGGCGCGCCAGTCAATATTTGGCCAATTGTCCCTGCCAGACCTCAAGACGATCCCATTGTCCAGGACTTATTGGGACGTCTCCAGCGCCGACTTACACCACTTCAATGGCTCTCTAACAACTCCTCGGGCATCTCCATCCCAGTAGCCAGAACCATCTATATTGCTTTTATCCGTTCAGTTGTTGATTACCTCTCCCCTGCTTTGATTCAACTTCCTAGGGCTACTCTGGAAACTTTAGAAAAATTTCAGAATAGAGCAATGAGAATAATTCTCGGCTGTCCAATGTCGACCAGGATAGTGAACATGCAGCATGAGTTGCGTCTTCCCCCGTTAGTGGAGAGAATTTATTGTAATGTTACTTGCTTCACTGTCAAGTGCCTCCATTTCCCATATCTTTCACCCCATTACTTTCAGTTGGTCAGGACTTCTCTTAGACCAAACTCCCCTGTCCCTCCCATACTGCCTGCTGGACGTACTCTTATAAGGTCTGTTTCCTCTATGCTCCGTAGTCTTAATATAGATATAATGGTTTCAGATGTCCCCCCAGGGCCCCCTCCATGGATGCTACCAACACCTGATGTGAGTTTTACACCTACTTCCAAGTCGGAGCTGCCTTCTCTACAGCGGCAGTTGGCTCTGGAACACATAGAAACAGTGACTTCCTCCATCACAGATCCATACTGCCTCTACAATGATGGCTCATTGCAAGTGGATGGTACAGCAGGTTGTGCCATTTTCTCGCCTGACCTGGAGTCACCTCCAGGGGGCTGGGTTGGCCGTCGTCTCTGTAACCACTCTAGCTCAACATTGTGTGAACTGTATGCCATTCTGGATGCTGTTAGTGTTGTTTGTCAACGTGGAGTGAATGCTGCCATTTTTTGTGACTCCAAATCTGCCCTTCATTCCCTCTCTACTGTTCAGCCCACACACTCTACTGTTATTCAGCAGATTTTATCGTTTTTGGCCTTATTGCGTCATCGTAACTTGAATGTCAAATTTTTATGGGTGCCATCCCATGTAGGTTTACGTCACAGTGGTACAGTTGACAGGCTCGCAAAGGAAGCCTGCTGTCTGCCTCCTTGTGGTGTTGGACGTCCTCTCTCCCTGACATGTTACCTTTCTAGAGTTCGCTCCGCCGCTCTCCTCCTTGTACAGCGATGCAGGGATGCAGAGAGCATCTGGAACACATAGAAACAGTGACTTCCTCCATCACAGATCCATACTGCCTCTACCCTGATGGCTCATTGCAAGCGGATGGTACAGCATCTCCATCACCCATTATGAGTCTGTCTGCAATCACAAATATTCCTACCGTCATCGAGGCCTCATGGTTTGGAGGCACAATGTAGTCTCTGCTCGTTTGAGGCTTGGCTACCGGCCACCGTGGCAGGTTGCTGGGATGCAGGGTGAGCCTCCCTTCACTGAGTGTCGCTTGTGTCGAGCACCTCGTGCTAACACTATAGAGCACTATTGCCTAGCCTGCCCCACTGTCCAACACTTGCTGCCCCGGGGCCTGCCACTTGATGTGGTTTGTCGACACCTGCTGAACCATCAGGTTCTGGAGGAACTTCTGGTACACCATCCTCGTTTTGGTGGATTTAAGTAGGTCATAATGTAAATATTTGTCTGTCTGCTTGTGCTTCATTCTGCTATGTTTTCGTGATGTGTGTGTGTGTTTGTGTGTGTGTGTGTGTGTAGTAATTTAATTCTCATGAGTCCCGCCTACCCTTGTGTATTGTTGTCTGCCTGTTGCCTGACGTTACGGCGCAATTAATAAAAAAAAAAAAAACACACACACACACATTTAAAAACAACTGTATATACAATTCTAGAAACTGGCGTCAGGAGGAAAGGAGGTGATTTTAGGGAGATGGAGACTAGGAGAGATGAATAACTATATATGAGAAGGAAAGGCGGAGATGAGAAAAGATAAAAATGGGAAGAAGAGGATATGAAGATGGAGGGAAGGAGAGGTGGAGGGAAGAAGATTCACAGGGGGTCGCAGGAAATTCTGAAGGGACAAGTGGGTACAGTGAGAATAAACAGTGACACAGTTGTTAGTGTATTGGCTACGTAGTTGTGATTCTAAGCAGACCATATATGCGCAGTTGTGGTTCTACGCAGACCATATATGCGCAGTTGTGATTCTAAGCAGACCATATATGCGCAGTTGTGATTCTACGCAGACCATATGTGCGCAGTTGTGGTTCAGTGGAGATGTCACGTGTAGTTGTTTTTTTATGATTGAGACTATACATAATTGTGGTTTATAAAGGGATACTATGAAGGGGTTGTGATTGAAAGGGGTAACAAACTTTTGGTACATTAGAGCGTCTTGATTCCTCCAGGGTATGTGCTAGGAAACAGGACCAGATTAATTAACAAAAATAATGGTGGGTGGCCTGTTGTTTGGAATAGTTTGGAGGAATCAGTTGCTCCAGATTTAACAACACTGAACTATATATTCCCTTATGTTGTGGTTCTAATGGTATATATTGGTGTTGTAGTGTTAATAGTGCCAATATAGATATAGTATGCATTTGTGATTCAAGGATTTGGTTATACTGTTGTAGCTTTGGAGAGAGAGAGAGAGAGAGAGAGAGAGAGAGAGAGAGAGAGGTAAGGAAAGAGAAGAGGACAGAGAGCAAAGACAGTCAGTGGTGAGGAGGAAGGGACAGAGATTGAAGGAAAGAGACAGTCAGTAGGGGGGGGCGAGGTGAGGGTGGGAGGGGGTGTCCCAGCGGGGGTGTCCACGACCCTGAAACCCCCGCGGTGTCTCCAGGAAATTAGTTAAATACATTCTCGGACATCTTTATGCTAACCGCTGGACGTGTGTGTGTGTGTGTGTGTGTCATTCTTTTTAGTACACGATTTTTGGTGTGTGTGTGTGTGTGTGTGTGTGTGTGTGTGTGTGTGTGTATGGGTATGTGTGTCATTCTTTTTATTACACGTTTCTGAGTGTGTGTGTGTGTGTTTGTGTGTGCAATTTTCTGAGTATGTGTTTCTTTTTTGTGCAAGTTTCTGAATGTGTGTGTGTGTGTATGTGTGTGCTTGTCATTCTTTTTAATACACGTTTCTAAGTGTGTATGTGTGTGTGTGTGTGTGTGTGTGTGTGTGTTTCTTTTGTGTACACGTGTCTGTATGTGTGTATGTGTGTGGTGTGTGTGTGTGTGTGTTTCTTTTTTGTACACGTGTCTGTATGTGTGTGTGTGTGTGTGTGTGTGTGTGTGTGTGTGTGTGTGTGTGTGTGATTATATTTCCGGGCTCCTTTTATATATGCATGATTATGTATGCTATGTTGACCAGGAATCCTAACCGTTCTTCAAACAATGTCGTAACCCCAACCAACTCGATGAATACCAATCTTATCAGCATAATTATTTTGCTAACGAATTCCGACTAACTCCAGACGATTGCACTACTCTTTAGAAGAACAATAGACAGAGTAGATAATATCTCTATGGGAACTTTTTACAAGCAATGGTTTCTTCCAATATAATGTTAACTTAATTTTACACTAATAACTTATCCTTACACTCAGAACAGAAGCCAAACTTTAAGGTGGTAATTTTTTTTTTGGTACATTGGAGTGCCTTGATTCCTCCAAAGTATACTAGGAAACAGGTCCACATGAACAAAAATTATGGTGTTCTGTTGCTTGGAATAATTTGGAGGATTCAGTTGCTCCAGAATTACCAACACAAAACTTCTCCCCTTAAGGACCCTGTGATCGTGTATGAAAATTGGAGGCTTCTGATTTCTCCTGACTATGCCACGAAACACGCTCCTTCCATATAGGTGGTGTTTCGTGGCAATATTTGACGGACTCATTTATCTCTAATTTTCTTACTACATCACAGGGTCCTTAAGGACCCTGTGATCGTGTATGAGAATTGGTGGCTTCTGATTCTTCTTGAATATGCCACGAAACAAGCTTCTTCCATATAGGTGAAGTTTCGTGGCAATATTTAAAGGACTTGTTTAATTCCAAGTTACTGTCCCTTAAGAGGCAATATTATGTGGGTGAATTGGACAGCTATTGGCTCCTCCTAATTATGCCAGAAAACAAAACTGACTGCGTACGTATTAATGTAGAGCATCAGTTTTGTGGAATAGATGGAAGACATTTATATCCTTCCCCGTTAACGAAAACAGACGACCCCCTTAAACCCTGCAAAGAATAACCAACACGTCTTGTCTTTACACTCAGAACAAAAACAATGGTAGAACTACAAAACAAACGTAGACCTTTTCAATTAGCAGAGGCATCAGTATAAACACAAAGCTAAACCAACAAAACCCAGACCCAGTTAACAGAGGCATCATCAGTACCTCTTAGTTTTTACACCCAGAATAAAAACAATGCTAAAACAAACAGCTAGGGACAAACCAGACCCTATTAATTAAGAGGCATCAGTATAAAAACAATGGTAAAAGAACAAGGCAAATCTAGACCCAGTTAACAGAGGCATCATCAGTACCACTTGTCTTTACACTCTGACCATCCCCAGACCCCCCTCCC
>JAWQEG010008278.1:0-36151 GCA_033782935.1 Petrolisthes cinctipes | reverse complement strand
CCCCACTTTGTATCGTGTTTTCCTTCCCTCCATTCTTCTATTATTTTTTTCTGTATTTTCTTAGCTGTTCCTTCCTCCTCCTTTCCCTTCTTCCTTCCCTTCCCATTCTATGTTTCTCGTCTCTCCCTCTATTCCCTTCTCCTTTCCATAAACCCTTCGCTTTTCTCTTTCCTACACTTAATACCTCATTCCTATTCCCCTTATATGTGCTCTCTCTCTCTCTCTCTCTCTCTCTCTCTCTCTCTCTCTCTCTCTCTCTCTCTCTCTCACTTTTCCTATATTTTCTCTCATCGCTCTCTTTCCCCCCTCTCCATCTTCTTTGTCTCTTCCTCTCTCCACACGCGACCCTCCTTCTCTTCCTCCCTCCCTCCTCCTCCCCATTCATTTCTCTCCTCTCCCTTCCCTTCCTGTGTGAGTGTCTCTATTTTTCTTGTCACCTCCAGAGCTGTCCCTCTATCACTCTACCTCCAGGCCCTTCTATATTCACCTTCCCAGCCATTTATTTCCCTGGCATCTATATACCTTTTCTTTGCCTTTTACTTTCATTATATATTGACTTTAATCTTTCTGTATGTTTGGTTTTAGTTTATATTGTTAGCGTTATTGTTACGAAATTAATATATTCTGCATTTTTTCTCAAACTTTTGCCTCAGTTATTCTCTCACTACCCCTCAAAGTGTTCCCTCTGCATATATTTTCTTTCTCAATTGTTGATTTTTTTTTCTCTCTCTCTAACATGTATATAAATGGTACCCACCAACCTCTCCAACCCGATACAAACCAGCCAGTGAGTGATGAGTGGGTCCACCCTGTCTGGGCATGTCACCATCTAAGGCAGTACCCTACACCCCATACACTACACACCTCCCTAGTACATATCCAAGCCAGTACACTTAACACCCCATACACTACACACCTCCCTAGTACATATCCAAGCCAGTACACTTCACATCCCATACACTACACACCTCCATAGTACATATCCAAACCAGTACACTTAACACCCCATACACTACACATCTCCATAGTACATTTCCAAGCCAGTACACTTCACATCCAATACATTACACATCTCCCTAGTACATTTCCAAGCCAGTACACTTCACATCCCATACATTACACACCTCCACAGCACACTTTCCAACACACCGGCCTCCTCTACCAATAGTAACACCACATAGATGAATGTAAAAAAACGTCATGATATCCAGACCTCACCAAGTTACACAAGACTGGATGAAGAAGCCACAACTAACACGCCATAAACCCATTCTCTCTCACTCTCTCACACACACACACATACACACACACACACACACTCTCACACTCTCTCTCACATACACATACATACACACACACACACACTCTCTCTCACACATACACACACACACTCTCTCACATATACACACACACACACTCTCACATACACACACACACACTCTCTCTCTCTCTCTCTCTCTCTCTCTCTCTCTCTCTCTCTCTCTCTCTCTCTCTCTCTCTCTCTCTCAGCCAGCCAGCCAGTCGGACAATAAGCGGACCCACTTTATTGCGTCCATATTTGCGGTGAGTGACAGGCCATTTCCGGGTCCTCACAGCAAGGGATGGAAGCGGCGGGGAAGGGAGGGACGAGTGGCAGAGTGAGTGTTAGTGGGGAGAGAGTGAGGGTGGAGGGGGAGGTGTGGGTGGATGAAAAGATACTAGGATGGAGTGGTAAAAGAGAGAGAGGGGAGGGGGATGCAGATGGGAGGGGAAAGTGACGAGGGGAGAGCCGAGGAGTGCAGTTGATGGAATAAGAGAGTGAGGGAATAAAACAAGAAGGATCGAGGCGAGAATAACTTACAGACATGTTGAGTTGTGTTGATCAAAACTAATTAATTATAGTCCAGTTTCTATATCATCCGCTTTATTATATATAAATTATATATATAATTATATATGTGTGTGTGTGTGTGTGTGTGTGTGTGTGTTTGTGTGTGTGTGAACTAGACAGTGTGGGTGAGTAGGGTAGTAGGCCAGGTAAGGTTGCCTGTTGGGTCCCGTTTCTAATGGAGCGCATATGCACATACTGTACTTGTTGTATACATGCATGGGTATTTGTATGTACAGTCGGCAGCATAAGTTCGCTTCATTTCCACCTGCGTATGTATTAGCAATAGTGATGTTGTAATACAATTTTAATGCAGAGATGACAGATATAAAGTAAATATGGTAATTATGTATGTTGTTGGAATAAAAACTGGTTCAAAATGCAACTATTTGGTCATATTAGCAATACTAAGTACATGAAATGGACGCGAATTTATGCTGCCGGCTGTACATGTGTACATACAAGTGTACTTGTATGTGAGTGCGTTTAAGGAGGAAGAAGATGAGGGACAGAGGAAACGTATAAAATTTGGAGAAGAGGAAAACCAAAAAAATACTGAAGAAAAAAAGTGTGAGAAAATACGAAGAAAAGAAGACAGAGGAGGACGAGTAGAAGAAACACAAAAGGAAGAAGAACAGTGGTGCGTATCAAGTGCTTTCCAGTCCAGTGCAGACACAACCTGACCACCCACTCACCACTCCACTACACTACACCACGCTACAGAGAGGCTGTCGTCAGTAAGGTAAAAACACCTTCACCATCACACGTGCATACTGAGGGACAAGTGGAAAGGGGTCGACACCGCTTCACTTACCACCAAACCTAAAATAGATGTACAGCCTTGGATGTCTGGGCCTTCACTTTCCACAAATAAAATCGTCTGGAGTAAGTTAGATCATTATTCACACGACTATAATTATTATCTGCAGTCTAGGGGGTCACATGAGATCAATTGACAAACCCTGAGTGAGTTTTTTTTTTTTTTTTGGAGGGGGGGGGGGTGTCGCATTATAGCCGGGTAAATAAAAAATGGGAGAACTATTTACACAGCTGTCCAGAAGCACTCCCGCTCTGCCCAACTTCCAGCGATAACTCGAGCATGCAGGGTGTGGTTAACTCTATCAGGCAAATACACTCTCTCACTCTCACGCCACAAGCCAATTAACAGCGGGTTAGGACGACAGCTGAAGTCTTGTGTACATATGGTGGTGGTGGTGGGTGAGGAATGTTACGGTGTGTGGCCAACCAACCAACTTACCAACCTCGCCTTCAACCAGTGTATTATAAGACCTGTCAGTATAGAAAATATAAAGGTAATACCACTGTCACGGGTCTAGCTGGAATTGTGATCAGTAGCAATGGTTTGTTTACAATGTGTGACTTGTAGTGAAGAAATGGTCCAACTTCACTTCTCTCAAGGTGGTGTAGGTTTGTATTCATTTATGAAGAGCTTGACCTCCAATTTACCATTAAGAGAATCTTCCCTTAAGCGTGACTGTATACCGTCCACCACTTTGAGACGACATAGTAAGGGTTACACGAGGAAAATTAGTAAAAGTTCAACTGTAAACGAAAGTGAATTTGGCTCCCCATTGGTTTCTTCTCTTACCGAGCCACTTATATATTCCCCCTTTCCACTTCCCTCTCTCCTTATCTCATCCTTCATCTCCCGTCCACACCCACACCCACACACACATACTCCCTCACACTCCATCTTCCGCCCAGCCCTGCCCAGCCAAACCACGCCCGGCAACAGGAATACATGTGAAACTGGGCTTGGGGGAGTCACTTGAAGCCTGCAAATCGCGTCACACAACAGTAGACGACTTAGTTATTTCACAGTAAAAAAAATTCAAGGCACAGGTTGTAGTTAGTAGCCAGTATCCCCCAACCGTTCGACGACACATTATAAAAAAAAAATAAAAAATAATAATAACAATAATATCTATGAATTGAGATTAATCTTAACCTTAAAGAGAGAGAGAGAGAGAGAGAGAGAGAGAGAGAGAGAGAGAGAGAGAGAGAGAGAGAGATCAGTTCTACACACACACACCACGCGTGACTTCCGGCAGAGCAAAAAGTGGGTAAGAGTTAGCGCAAACTCTTCTCCCGACACACACACACACACACACACACACACACACAAGTGGAGGGACGTTCTGCGTGTGAAGTCTATGTGCGTGTGAGTGTGTGTCTGTATGAATGTATGTGTGTTGGGGTACGTATGTGTGTCTGTATGTGTGTGTGTGTGGGACGATTCAGGGTCATCTGGTTGCCTTTAGTTACACTCACACTGTGTTGTCGGTAAATTAAAATAAGTTATTGATTCCGTCAAACTGAGCCACAAATCACATACGGTACCCTGCTTGTGTATGCTGAATTGAAGTGATACGATTATTCCCTGGCACAGTCTGGAGGCATCATTTGGTTACTCCTCACTTCTCCCAAATCATACTTCCCCTTTAATATACGTGGGAGGACACACACACACACACACACACACACACACACACACACACACACACACACACACACACACACACACACACACACACACACACACACACACACACACACACACACACACGAGAAGTTGAAAGACAGGAAAGCTGGTAAGTAGGCTGATGTAGGCAGGTAAACAGGTTAGGAAGTGGCCAGGTGAGCAGGTTTAGTTAGTACAGGTAGGAAGGTGGTCAGACTGAGACAGGAAGATGCAGATATATAGCCAAACCAATCAAGCAAGAAACATGTACAGATAAGCAAGGAACAGGCACACGTAAGGCAACATCTAGAAACAAGGAATAACAGCAAACAGAAGAATAAAAGGCAAGGAAGCAGAGATGAGATAACGGTGAGCAGGGAACAAGCAGGACGACATAGAGTTACATAGATACACAGACCACAACAGATACATGAGTGACGGACGATATGACAGACACTTTGACAGGTGCACTCCTCGCTTCACTCCATCACCACACTCCAATCCCATCCCATCCCAAGCAGCGTCATCACAAACACCATCACCTTCACCACAACTATCGACACCAACATCCACCACCCATTTTATTACTACTCTCACCACTACCAGCCATCATCATCACTCCCACCATCACAAACACTATCACCATCACTCACTGTCACACACAACTACCAACACCACACACACACACACACACACACACACACACACACACACACACACACACACACACACACACACACACACACACACACACACACACACACACACACACACACACACACACACACACACACACACACACACACACACACAACACACACACACACACACACACACACACACACACACACACACACACACACACACACACACACACACACACACACACACACAAACAAACAAACAAACAAACAACGTATATTTGGCCCTCATAAATTTCCTGTTGGCGTTGAGATAAAATGGAAGCGAGAGTGAAAGGAGTAAATTCGCCGATAAATCTCGATACAAAGCCTTTACACTTGCCAATATCGTCTGTTGCCATTAGAAAGTTGCCATTGTCGCCAGGAAACAATAGCAACCTGCCATTATCGTTTGTAAATATTAGAAACCTCCCGATATCGTCTGGAGACAAAAGAAACTTGCCGATATCACAGGAAATAAACTTGCTGATAAAATATCGCTGAAAACAAAAGAAATATGTGAGAGATAGTTATAGTCTGAAAACGAAAAAAACTCTACTGGTACTATCCGATAACATTTGAATACAGAGAGAAACTTGCTGATATAACATAGATAGAGGTGGGACTAGATTATACTCACTCGCTCCTGTTCCGAATTCATATATGCACAAGTAAATGCTGCTGTAAACTTCAGATGTGCAGCACGTGTGTTAATGGAACTGTAAACTTCACACATGCCTAAGTAATTGCTGTTGTAAACTTCAAATATCACGAATTTTTACAACTGCATCTTCACTCTCGTGCACTTTAAAATGTTGCTGTAAACTTTTGTATACACACACACACACACACACACACACATGCCTCTCTCATTCTCTCTCTCTCTACACACACACACACACACACACACACACACACACACACACACACACACACACTCCCTCTCCCACTCTCTTTCTCTTTGTCCCTCTACACACACACACACATAAACACACACACTAACTTCATTACAGCTTCAAGACCTCGTTATCATCACAATTCCAAAGTTGGCGGCACATATAACTTCATTAGGCGACGATGGTATTCTGACAAAGGAGAGGCACTACAAGTCAACAGAAAGAACCCATGCACTGTCTGTCTGTTTACACACACATTAAACTGGGTGCCTTAAAGGGGAGATTCTCTTGTGGTGACTTGGAAGGCTACTGATTCCACCAAAATATGCCAGTAAACAAACACCTTCAATGGTACTAATAGGGGATCTGTTTCTTGGCATAGTTTGGAGGGTTCAGAGACCTTCCAATTCATCAACAAGAGAATCCCCCCTTATTAATTAAAGGAGTAATTCACTTTTGGTACATTGGAGCGCCTTGATCCTCCAAAGTATGCCAGGAACAGGAACAAAAACAGATGAACGAAAATAATGATGGGCTGTTGCTGAAAATAGTTTGGATGAATCAGTTACTCCGGATTTACCAACACTGTATCTGCCTCTTTAAACACTCGAGAAACTTAATTATCTCAAGTGTTGACAACATTCAACCGAGGAAGAGACGGGGAACGAATGACTTAATCTCTCTCTTTTAAATTAAGGAAATAAAAATGAAACACAATGAATCTCGAGGAATTATTTGCATGGCTCGAGAAAGAAAAAGCTGGAAGTAAATTTAGGACCCCCGTGATGTAGTCAGAATATTGGAGGTTAGAGAGTCCTTCAAACAATGTCACGAAACACCACCTACATGAAAAGAGCTTGTTCCGTGGCATAGTCAGGAGGAATCAGAAGCCACCTGGTCTCATATCTTAAGAACGATAAAAAAATATATACCGGTATATTGAATTACTATGAGAACGTCCATCAGAGAAGAGAGGAGGTCAAGGAACAGAATATTACATACACAAAAATAAGGGAGAATCACACAGGAATTCACTTACATAATTATATATATTCAAAAGATGAAGACGAGGGGAAAAACAATGTAGTAATAAAATAGAGTGGAGGAAGGAGCAGTGGTTGGTGAGGAAGGAAGGAAGGAAGGAAGGAAGGAAACATATATATATAAAAGGAATAATGGAAATGTGAAAAAAAAAGTAAGAAGGAATGAAGGAGGAAAAAGGAAGGAAGGAAACATATAAAACGAATAAAGGAAGTGAGAGAAAACGAAACAAATTAAGGAAGAAAAATGAGAAGATAGGAATACAATAAAGGAAAATGGTAGGAAGGAAGAGGGTGAAAATCCAGCCTGAATACACTGCTCGTTCCACCCTATAGCCAGCGACCTCCTGCCATCACACTACTGCACAACGAAGGAAAGAAGGAAAAAGGAAGAAAGAAGGAAAAAGGAAGAAGGAAGGAAAAAGGAGGAAGGAAGGAAAAGGAGGAAGGAAGGAAAATGATGTAGGAAGGAAGGAAAAGGATGGTAGGAGGGAAGGATAAGGAAGGAAGGAAGGAAGGAAGGAAGGATAAGAAAGGAAGGAAGGAAGAGAAGGAAGGAAGGAAGAGAAGGAAGGAAGGAAGGAAGAGAAGGAAGGAAGGAAGGAAGGAAGGAAGGAAGGAAGAGAAGGAAGGAAGGAAGAAAAGGAAGGAAGGAAGAAAAGGAAGGAAGGAAAGAAGGAAGGAAAGAAGGAAGGAAGGAAGGAAGGAAGGAAGGAAGGAAAGAGAGAGAGAGAGAGAGAGAGAGAGAGAGAGAGAGAGAGAGAGAGAGAGAGAGAGAGAGAGAGAGGAGCAAGAATCAGGGGAGAGGAAGAATATTGACAGTTTGGAGGGACAGTGATGGGTGAGAGGGCTTCTCTAGAGGCTGGCATGGAGGAGGAGGAGGAGGAGGAGGAGGAGGAGGAGGAGGAGGAGGAGGAGGAGGAGGAGGAGGAGGAGGAGGAGGAAGAAAATAATACGACATAGAAGTAATGAAATAAAATATAAATAGGATAATAGATGATAAAAAAGTAGCAGGAAGAGAGGATGTAAAGGTGAAAAAGAGGAAGGGGGTACAGGAAGAAGAAAGTATAAAGAGGAGGACAGAAAGAGAAGAGGAAGGAGGAGCAGAAGGCGGTGAAGGAAAAGATGGTGGTGGTGGTGGTGGAAGAAGTAGTGGTGGTGGTGGTGGAAAAGGAGTAGAAATTAAAGTCGTTGTGGTGGTGGTGAAGGTGGATAAGGTAGTAATGGTGGTGGTGAAGTTGGAGAAGGTAGTAGTGGTGGTGGTGGTGAAGGTGG
Organism: Petrolisthes cinctipes; assembly: GCA_033782935.1. Taxonomy (NCBI): domain Eukaryota; kingdom Metazoa; phylum Arthropoda; class Malacostraca; order Decapoda; family Porcellanidae; genus Petrolisthes; species Petrolisthes cinctipes. The sequence continues at coordinate 27,911 of JAWQEG010008278.1, read as the reverse complement.
AGAAGGTAGTGGTGGTGGTGGTGAAGGTGGAGAAGGTAGTAGTGGTAGTGGTGGTGGTGATAGAGGTAGTGGCGATGGTGGTAAAGTATAGTATGAAAGATACAGGAAACACAATGACTGATGACAGGCAGGAGAGGAAGTGAGAGATTTACAGAGATACAGAGCCCACATGCACACACCATGTTGACCTAGTGAGGGGGTTTGGCCTTAATGTTACTACATGCAAAACTCCCCTACTTCACAGGGAGAAAAAGGAAACCCAAGATGATGATGGTTCTCTCTCCACCCTCCACTCCCACCGGCACGGCGCTTGCCATGGAACACATAAATTAACACCTTTCTGGATTCCATGAAGTAACCTTAGGGAAACTTTGACAGGAAAGTAATACATTAGAAGAAATAGAGACACAGTTTAAATAACAAGCAGAAGTACTCAATACGTAACCAATATATATATATATATATATATATATATATAATATATATATATATATATATATATATATATATATATATATATATATATATATATATATATATATATATATATATCCACACACACAAAGGATAAAGAGCAGGGTAGATAGACACAGATACAGGTAGTCAGGAAGGTAGGCAGGTGGAATAAACAGGTAAGTAGGTAGTAGGTAGGAGGGATCCAGATCAGTCAGCAGGTAAGGAGGTAAAAAAGTGAGGTTGGAAGGGGGGTGACAGGTAAGGAAGGAGGAGAAAGATAAGCAGGAAAGGATGGGAGGGAAGTAGACAGGTTGGTAAGACAGGAGGTTGGATGTCAAGAAAGTAGGCAGAAAGGAGAAAGGAAGATAAGCAAACAGGTAGGCAGGTAAGCAGGGTGGAGAGAGGCAGGCAAGCAAGCAGGTCAAATAAATCGAGCAGAGAGAGATAGGAGGCAGCAGAGGGTAGGGCACTCACCATGATTACTGCCCCGCCCTGGAGACTCACACAGACCTTCAGTGCCTGGGTGGAGGGGTGCCAGGGTAGGGTGGGGAAGTTTCAGGGTTGGGGAGAGTGACAGAGTTAGGTGGGGAGTGTCAGAGTTGGGGAGAGTGTCAGAGTTGGGTGGAAGGGTGCCAGGGTGGGGTGGGGGAGTCAGGGTGGGGTGGGGAAGTTTCAGGGTTGGGGAGAGTGACCGAGTTAGGTGGAGAGTGACAGAGTTAGGTGGGGAGTGTCAGGGTTGGGGAGAGTGACAGAGTTAGGTGGGGAGTGTCAGGGTGAGGGGAGAGTGTCAGGGTGAGGGGAGAGTGTAACGTGGGCCGGTGTGGGAGGCGACCATCAAAGTATATAAGAGAAGAGTGCATGGGCGGAGTGGGACAACATCAGGGTGGAGGAGGTGGGTGGAGGAGTATCAGAGTGGAGAGGAGTGGATGAGTTGGGTGGAGGAGGTGAGTAGAGGAGTTGGGTGGAGGAGCATCAGAGTGGAGGGGAACTGGAGGAGTTTGGTGGAGGAGTATCAGAGTGGAGAGGAGTGTAGGAGTTTGGTGGAGGAGCATCAGGGTGGAGCAGGTAAGTGGAGGAGTGTCAGTGTGGAGAGGAGTGTAGGAGTTGAGTGGAGGAGTATCAGAGTGGAGAGGAGTGTCAGGGTTTTAGCTACTCCGCAAACAGCTTCCATTCACTCTATGTTTCTTCCACTACCACTTTACATTTTTGAGCAACTTTTGAAAACTCTGTGGTGTCGACAGCAAAAGATACTTACATAAATAATTGGTACATCTTCTCCCGACTGCTTGGATCTAAACCAGCAACAACGTCAAATTTAAAGGGAACAAAAAAATCTCTTGTGAGTGAATTGAAGGGATTCTGACTTTCCCTCGCTAACACGAAATATTTGAAGGGATTCTGACTTTCCCTAGCTCTGTCAGAAAACGTGTTATTACCTCCGTATAATTATAATAGGGAGGATACTTGCTTTATGGTCTACTTTAGAGGAATAACTAGCCTTCCAGGTCGTCGATACCGTATTCAATCCTTAAAACATTCTTATCCTATGTAGGTTTCGGTATCTGAGGGCAAATATTCACAACAGATAGCACTGGGTAGCTAATAATTGACTGATGTGTGGCTCGAATAAAATATTAATGAATTACCTTAACTAACATATGAAAGGGGGTCATTATCAGATCAATAACCATAACAGCAACAACCATCACAAGAGACATCACAAGAACACCTTCGGAGCAACACACACATAATTCTATAAAAAAAACAACACATCAGATACTAAAGGCACACACACACACACACACACACACAGAAAACAGCTACAGACATCAACAGTAGGAAATGTACAGCACGTGACAGCTTACAACTCCGTGACAGCAAGAACGTGAGCGACACAGTCCGGGAATGTGGAAGGGGTGGAGGAGAAAAGACTTGAGTAAGTAGGATATACTGTTCATACATTAGAGCACATTGATTCCTCCAATTTGTGCCAGGAAACAGGACCGGTTTAGCAAAAAAAAAAAAAAAAAAAAAAAAAAAATTATATATACACAGGTATATATATATATATAAGTAGCCTATGTACCTTACTTCTTCTTTCAGTAACTAATGTATGTATATGTGGTGTACTGCAACCAATTAAAGTTAATGTTACGATATCAACTGTGAATATATACCGTCAGCAAAAGCAATAATATATAAACCTATTAATAAATAAAATAAAATTAAAAAAATCAACTACAATGAAAGGAAACGTGACAGTGACATTGCTTGGGTTAGTAATGACACCGGTGGAGTAATCAAGGCCAGGGAAATAATTGTGAAGCTATCGGGAAAATTAACACACGATAATGACCCTTTAACCCCTAAACGACGGGGGCTTTCCTATGACACCTAAAACCATATGGGGTTATTAGTGCAAGTACAAATGTTTCGTTCAAGGATATTATTTCTGTTTAGTTCGTTCAAGGATATTATTTCTGGTTATTTCGTTCAAGGATATTATTTCTGTTTATTTCGTTCAAGGATATTATTTCTGTTTATTTCGTTCAAGGATATTATTTCTGTTTACTTCGTTCAAGGGCATTATATCTGTTTATTTCGTTCAAGGACATTATTACTGTTTATTTCATTCAGTCATTATTTCTGTTTATTTCATTCAAGGGCATTATTTCTGTTTATTGCAATAGTGTAGTATGTAACCGGTTGATAACAGAAGTACTTCCATCCGACAAAAAAAAGAGACATCGTAGAGTTACAGACACGTAATGATGCAAATATGGACAGTTGTTGTTATAGGATCATTGTATGAAAATTTGAAAGGCTGACTCACTCCTTCAAATTGGTCACAAATAAGATGACCTAGACTGTACTAGATTTTTTTTTTTTTTTTTTTTTTTTTTTTAAAGGGAACCAGTACATTGTAATTTTTCGACAAGAACACAGGCCCCATCAACAACAGGTTACGACATCAGTAATTTTCTCTTTCGTGTGATCATATACATGTCGGAAGGAAGCCAATGTTCAAAATGACTAGAATTAATTTTTGACAACCGCTCTTTTTTTTGGATAATATGCCCAGACAAAATAATCTCAGATGATTGTATATATCATAGGAAGGTGCCCAAGATTTCAGTGGTATAGCAAGAAGGAATGAACACTAGGGAAAAAAAGAGTATCGACAAACATGGTGACGGGAGAAGTACAGGATGTAGTGATCGTACCAAAGTGGGGAAGAGTGACAGTAGCATTAAGGATGACAGAAGTGGAGACAGAGAGAGTGACAGAGGAAACAGAACAAAGACCAATAAAAGTACTTAAGGAGCATTACCACCGAACATAACAAGACCAAATACAAACCAACCGGAGGAAATAAGGAAACCTACAAAATCGGTGACAGAAGCATTAAGAGGGACAATAGCCGAAGCAGTGACAGGAATACTACCAGAACTATCTATCGGTGGTAGAGTGGTATAGAGGGTGACACGAGCAGTGACAAAATTACTGTATACTGTAGACCGAGTGACAGGAGAAGTGACAGAGGCGGCTACACAATCATTAGAGAAAGTGACAACAGCCCTGGCAAGAACTACTGAAGCAAGAGTGATACGAGCGGTAACAGAAATATTATAAGGCTTGCGACAGAGGCAGTGACGGAAATATATATAAGACTTATGACAAGAGACAGTGACGGAAATATTATAAAAACAAGTGACAGGAAGGAACATTGACAGAGACAGTGACACGAGCAGTAACAGGAGCAGTGACGAAAATATTATAAGAATAGAGACAGGTGCGGTGACAGAGGCAGTGACAGAAGCAGTGACGAAAATATTACAAGACTAGAGACAGTTGCAGTGACAGAGGCAGTGACAGAGGCCTGGGAGTAACAGTGACAGCAACAGTATAGCGGCAACAATTGCTACTCAGCCGCCTAGAAAGTTGCGTATGTGGGGCGTGACGAAGGAAGGAAGGAAGGAAGGAAGGAAGGAAGGAAGGAAGGAAGGAAGGAAGGAAGGAAGGAAGGAAGGAAGGAAGGAAGGAAGGAAGGAAGGAAGGAAGGAAGGAAGGAAGGAAGGAAGGAAGGAAGGAAGGAAGGAAGGAAGGAAGGAAGGAAGGGAGGGAAGAAGACGAAAAGAGGAGGGAGAGAAGGAAAGAAATAGGAGGAAATCGAAGGGACGAAGAAATGGAGGGAAAAAGGGAAGGGACATGGAGACAAGGAGGAAAATTTTATTTCTCCTTCCTAATTTGAATCCTACTTCTTTATCACCTTCTCCATTTCTCTCCTTCCATAATTATTACTTCATTCTATCCATCTCTTCTCCTTTCTTGTCTTCATACTACTCTCCATATGTCAACCTCACCCTATTTCTCTTCCTTCCATCCTTCCTTTCTTGCTCTTATCTCTCCTTCCTTCTTCCTTCTCATCAACTCACTTACTCATCCATACACACATGCATACGTCCATACACACACATATACATACGTACACCACACCAGAGGAACTATCCGTGCATTCATCGAGCCATTTTTTCCGTGCTTCCTCCCTCCTTTCGTTTCTCCTTCCTTTCTTTCCTTTCTTACTTCCTCACCTTATCATTCTGTTTTTTTCACATTTCTTCATGCATTCATTTATTCATTTTCCTTATGACTTCCTCCTCTGCCTTTCACACGTTCTCTTCCCTTCCTTTCTATTTTATTTTTAGTTTGCCTTCCACATTATTTTCTTCCCATAGCTCCATTCCTACTTCCTTCCTTCCTCCCCATTTAGTCCTTTCTGCCTGCCTGGGTCTGACTGAAGGACACACACACACACACACGAAAAAATTGGACACCAGCCCACACAGTCACCTCGACAGGACTGGAATATCGTGTGCAATAGTCACCTACATTAGTTCAGTTCCTCTTCCCAACCCTCTCAGTGAATTAAGGCACAAAACTGTACCGGTATAAATGTGCAGGGAAAATGTATGAATATATAATGAGCACTCTAATTACACATATACTGAATACGTATTTATTCCTATAAGTATGTGCTAATAATACTGTATAAAACTTAGAAGTGTAGGCCAGTATGTACCGTACGCTTCAAGGAACAACAAAGTTAATATTACCGTACAATTATTTCAGCTGGGATTCCTGTTCACAAATCACTATATATGGTCGAATCTCATGAAGGTTACTGGGGAGAGATTCTTGATGATATCTTGAAGGACTACTGAATCCTCCATACTATGTCACAAAACAGATCCCCGATATATTTATTAGTAACACTGCAGGGGTGATTTGTTTCCTGCATGGCAAAGCTTGGAGGAATTATCAGTCCTCCAATTCACTAAACGATATTCTCCCTTTCACATTAATATAGGGTTCCAGTGGGGCATTAACGTGGACCTTAAGGTGGTAATTCTTTTTTGGTACATTGGAAAGCCTTGATCCCTCCAAAGTATGCTCGGAAACAGGACCAGAAGAGTAAGAATAATGGTGTTCAGTTGCTTGGAATAGTTTGGAGGAATCAGTTGCTCCAGAATAACCAACACAAAACTTCCCCCTTAAGGACCCTGTGATCGTGTAAGAGACTTCGTGACTTCTGATTCCTCCTGACTATGCCACGAACCAAGCTCCTTTTATACAGGTGGTGTTTCGTAACAGCATTTGAAGGACTTACTTACCTCCAATTTGCTCACTACATCACAGGTTCCCTTAATACATTTTTGGTACATTAGAGCGCCTTAATTCCTTCAAAGTTTGCCAGGAAACAGGACCAGATTAACACAGATAATGGTGGCCTGTTGTTTGGAATAGATTATAGAAGAATCAGTTGCTCCAGAAATACCTACCATGTACTACCTCCTTTATGAACAGTACTAAACTCAGTGAAAATATAATGAGGTAAATCCAGCCGCCCTTAAAGTTACAACGGACCAGAACGATATCAAAGTTTACCCTCATTAAAAAAGACACCTTAAAAATATTGTCAGACCAATTATATCTCTCATAAACTTATATAATAGTAGAAGGAAGGATATAGAAACTTTCTTGTTCTGTGTGTGATTTAGTAATTTTCAGTTACCCACCAGCCTACCTACCTAAAGAAAAAATATTTAATAGGAAAGCATTTTGAGGAATTCTTCATAAACGGATACATTTTGCATATTGGCAGAGTCGAACTTTTTCAACCTCACATGCAAATAGACGAACACATTCACATTCCAATTTCAATTTTCCCTATTCTATCCCAGACGAGTGACCAGATTATAGAAGGAGGGGGGGGGGGGTCTCCACTCCCTTGACCTCTCCGAACCCAGCTTTAAATGTCCGAAAACTTGCATAGGAATCGGGGTGAGTACCGGTGTTATTAAGAACTTTGGGGCCGGAGAGAGTACAGTTAAGGACCCTATGATCTTGTATGAGAATTGGAGGCTTCTGATTCCTTCTGACTATGCCTCGAAACAAGCTCCTTTAAGGTGGTAATTCTTTTTTGGTACATTGGAGTTCCTTGATTCCTCCATAGTATGCCAGGAAACAGGACCAGATGAACAAAAATAATGGTGTTCTGTTGCTTGGAATAGTTTGGAGGATTCAGTTGCTCCAGATTTACCAACACAAAACTTCCCCTTTAATGTAAGTGGTGTTTCGTGGCAATGTTTGTAGGACTCTCTAACCTCCAATTTTCTGACTACAACACAGGGTCCCTTAAACTTTTTTTTTCTTACGACTCCCATTTCACTTCTTTTCTTCTATTCACATGACACACAATCTTCCTTTAACTTTTCTTCTTATTGGCCAAGCAATCTTCCTTCCTTTTCATCTTACCAGTCAAGCAATCTTCTTCTTCAATTTCCTTTTCTTCTCACCGGCCAAGCAATATTCCTTTTTCCTCGTCTTTCTCTATTTACCAATCAAACAATTTTGTCTTTCTTGTCCTTCTTCTCATCTTACCGGACACCCAACAACTTTCCATCTCCTCTTTCTCCTCTTCCTCCTTCTTCTTATCACTTGGTACCTCTTTCCTTCGTCTCCACCTCCTACTCTAGTTATTTCCTCCTTCTTCTCCTACTCCTCTTTCTCTTCCTTCTCCTCAAGGCCTCAAGAGAGACCATCCAGAACGCAATACGAGGAAGGAAAAGGAGGAAAGAACTGCAAGAAGGAAATATTTGGTCCAAGAAAAACATGGGCAGGAAATAACAAGAGAAGTAAATAAATACACGAAAATATAAACGATATATACCATCATGTAACTCGATATATATACATTAATTTTCTTGGACGTATTGGAGGTCGAGGGTTTTAGTACCTATGATCAGGGAGAATTATAGAGCATTTATAAGCATCTATCTCTTAAATAGCCCCTTACCTCTTGCATATTTTTTCAAGGTACTGTAATATCAGACAAATAGTTCTTTTAGGGAAATTCTACAGGTGTGTAAATATCAGGAGCTATTTTATTTATTTAGCCTACTTCTTGGATAATAACACTTGCATGAATGACAGACAATTAAAATAACAGCAAATCCTCAGTAATCTAAGATCTACGGTAACATATTTCATTACTTCAAACTACAATAACAGAAGTGAGGAAATCGTAATGAAATATAATAAATATATACACACCCACAACATATAAAATACACGAGATGGTAAAAAAAGTAGCAGGAGGAATGGAATGAAAGGACGGAAAAATATATGAGTTGGGTAAAAGTAGGACAGAAATTAAATTCCAGCCTTCTTCCTTCCCTCTCTCCTCCTCTCTCTCTCTCTCTCTCTCTCTCTCCTGTCAGGCTCCTTTTTTACGCCCCTGACTCTCTCTCTCTCTCTCTCTCTCTCTCTCTCTCTCTCTCTCTCTCTCTCTCTCTCTCTCTCTCTCTCTCTCTCTCTCTTCACACATCAACAATCCTCCGTGTATTTAACCCTCATCATACGCCTTTCTTCACTCACAAACAAGAATAATTCCTCAACCACCACGTGCCTCACAACACACACACACACACACACACACACACACACACATCTATCCCCAATCCCTCATCCTAACCACCCATCTTACACACACACACACACACATCTATCCCCACTCCTTCATCCTAACCACCCATCTTACACACACACACACACACACACACACACACACACACACACACACACATCTATCCCCAATCCCTCATCCTAACTACCCATCTTACACACACACACACACACACACACACACACACACACACACACACACACACACACACACACACATCTATCCCCACTCCCTCATCGTAACTACCCATCTTACACACACATATACACACACATCTACTCCCACTCCTTCATCCTCCTTACCCATCTTCCATCCACCTGTTCACAATTCCCTCACACTATCCCCGTATTTTCAACCCATACCCGTCCTTACCTCTCTTCCACACCCTACATAACATCCTTTCAACATCTCTCTCCCCTCCAGGTCCTTGTCATCACCAGTCTCTCTCTCTCTCTCTCTCTCTCTCTCTCTCTCTCTCTCTCTCTCTCTCCTACAAACACCTGTCCTTTCATCCACACACCTGCCTCCCCCCACCCTCTTCCCTCCCAACCCCCCTCTGGCATACACAGTGGAATACACAAGTGCCTCAACACAATTTACTAATTGAGCTCAAGAGTGTAGCCCTTAAATATTTACAATGTCCCTCCTCCTCCTCCTCCTCCTCCTCCTCCTCCTCTTCCTCCTCTAACGTCTCCTCTAACGTCCCATCCTCCTCCTCTTCCTCTTTTACCTTCCCCTCCTCCTCCTCTTCCTCCTCTACCTTTCCCTCCTCCTCCTCTTCTTCCTTCCCCTTTTCTTCCTCTATCATCCCCTCCTCCTCCTTTTTCTCCTCTACCGTCCCCTCCTCCTCGTCTTCCTAATCTACCTTCCCCTCTTCCTCCTCAAACTTCCCCTCCTTCTCCTCCTCCTCTTTTTCCTCTTCCTCCTTCCCCTTTTCCTCCTCTACCGTCCCCTCTTCCTCCTCTACCTTCCCCTCTTCCTCTTCTACCTTCCCCTCCTCCCATTCCTTTCTCAGTTCCTTACTTTTCCCTACCCTTATTTTTTCCCTTGCTTCCTCCTTGTTTCTTCCCTTTCCCTTCGTCTTTCACTCCCTTCCTCCTCACCACCTTCCCTTTCCTACCCAGTTTCCCTTCTTTCCTCTTTGCTTCTTCCACTTTCCTACCCTTCTTCCCTCTTTCCATCCTTCCTCACCATTTCTATTTCGTATCCTTCATCTTTCCCTCCCTCTCTACCGCTGTCCATATCCTCCTTCTTTCCCTCCTTCCTCTCCTTCTCTCCCTCCTTCCCTCCCATCTTCTTCTCTCCCTCCTTCCCTCCCATCATCTTCTTTCCCTCCTTTCTCTTCTTCTATCTTCTTCTCTCCCTCCTTCCCTCCCATTTTCTTCTCTCCCTCCTTCCCTCCCATCTTTTTCTCTCCCCCCTACCTTCTCCTTTCCTCCCCAAACCCAGCGCTCTCACAGAAGGAATTCTATGGAGGAGAAATGGAAGATAAAATTAGAGGAGGGAGGAAGGAGGGTGGAAATGTTGAGGGGAGAGAAGAGTAACTTGTGGAGGGGAAAGTGAGGGGAGAGAAAAAAAAAGAGGAAAAAAATTGAGAATGAGGGAGATAAAATAAAAAATGAGAAGGGAGGGAGAGGCAGGGGAGACAGGAAGGAGGGAGGTGGGAAGGTGCAAAAGTTGATGATGGGAGAGAAAGCAAACTTGGGGGAAGGGAAAGGGAGAAAAAAAAATAATAATGAACTAAACATGGGAGAAAGAAACCAGAGGGAAAAAATAATCCAAGGAAGGGAAAACAGAAAAATAAAAACTAACAGGGAAGGAGGATAGAAAGGAGAATGAAAGGTTAAGTTGTAATGCTAAAAGGAGAGATATAGAAAGTGGAGAAGGAAGAGGAAGGAAGGGAGAGGAAGGGAGGGAGAGGGAGGAAGGAAGGGAGGGAGGGAGAGGGAGGAAGGAAGGGAGGGAGGGAGAGGGAGGAAGGAAGGAAGGAAGGGAGGGAGAGGGAGGAAGGAAGGGAGAGGAAGGGAGGGAGAGGGAGGAAGGAAGGGAGAGAAAGGAAGGGAGAGGAAGGAAGGAAGGAAGGGAGAGATATAGAAAGTGGAGAAGGGAGAGGAAGGAAGAAAAAAATAGCAAGACTGTTGTATACTTCGTGGTGGTGTTACTATTTCTGAGTGTCTATTATTAGTATATTCTGATTAATCAACCCATATGAATCAAGTTACGGTAGGCGTGAGTGGATAACCTTGGACTTATTTACTGTTGCCCCGTGTAGTGCACCCGTAAGAAAAATCCTCCCTTACATCGAACATAATTAATATCATCTCAATTAATGTCAGGGGCAGTAACTACATCTATTACCATCATCATCAAGGTCATTAGCAGCTCCCTCACGTGACCCAGTTTACCCTCGTTACCATCGCTACATACACATAAACATACATACTCACCACCAACACCACCATCATCATCACAATATATAATCACACCACAACACCACATCTGGCACACCACACACCATTACCAGCAACAGTAAAATGTAACCACAGAGTACGTACATACATACATACATACATACATACATACATACATACATACATACATACATAAATACATACAATAATAGTAAAGTAGAACGGTTCACTTGCCACAAATGTAAGCCCAACCTAACCCCATACTATCACACTCATCTGCTTTATAACCGTAAATACGAATGGATTCCCCACCATATACTTCCATACTCACACCAATCCCCTCACTCCCTACACACACACACACACACACACACGTTCACCTTTACTCGCACCATCGTCACCATACACGCGCCATCGCTACACAATACAACTCCATCATCACCACTACTAACACCACCACTTCTTCCCTCTCCACTACTCACCACTTCCTACTCCTCCTTCACCACTCAACATTTTTGGTCCTCCAGTACCACCTCCACCATCACAAACACCAATTTGTGATTCTCCTCCTCCTCCTCTTCTTACCTCAGCACCACCGCCTGAAAATTGCCATACACCACCAAGCATTTAATTTAAACTAATGCCACCACCAGCCATAACAACAACAACATTTTTCACACAGCACTAACAGATATACTAATTAACACAGCTGTCAGAAACAATGCACTACCTACAATGCGCTACACTATACTACACTTAATTTCGCTACACACACATACACACACCACCGCATTGCCTTGTACAGCCATGGCTGATAGTGGTGGACCATGGTCCAATCCCCAAGGAGTGTTCTAGAGCAACTGAACAGAGTTCGAACAAGTGAATTTTCCAAACCATTCTCAACGTTGAGAGAGGTTTAGAAGACTCACTTTTTCGAACTCTGTTCAGTTGCTCTCGAACACTCCTTAGACCCTGGTCCACCACTATCAGTCATGGCTGTACACCACTATAACACACAAGTCATCAAAAACATACGCGCGCTCACGTACAAAACACACACACACACACACACACACACACAGGTCAGTAGGCACACAAGTGCACGTGCAAGTCATCAATCACACACACACACACACACACACGCACAAACAAATAATCAACAATGCCACTCACTTCTTCTCTTGGACAAATCCCTTTTTCCTTTTTTGGCCTTCCCTCTCGGCATGCCCTTTGCAAACTGGCAGGCAGACGGACGGCAGAGGAAAGAACAGCACAGCACAGAACAGAACAGAACAGAGGCGGCAGTGCACCCATGTACTCCCTGTCGGATCCACTGACTGAACCACCCAAGCAAGCAGACCAGGACAAGACAGAGCAGGGAAGCAAGGAAGGGAAGGGAAGGGGAGTCAGTAGTGCACCAGATACTAACACACACACACACACACACACACACACACTACACCACAATCCCTCACCAGCTTAAAGAGGCAAAGTAATGGAACTACAGACATACTTTGATTGGATTTAGGTCAGTGTAATACCGGTGTAATTGGCTCTCAACACCAGGCGAAGTGACCAAGGGAGTGTATTAAAGTTTGCGGTCGTGTCTCCCTCGTCTCTCTCTCTATGTGTGTGTCTCTCTCTCCCTGGGCCGAGTTGGGGAGGTCCAGGTGGGTGTCGGGTCGATAGTGGCGTGACTCAGCGGTCTGGTGGTGTGGCTGGCTCAGACGGGGGTAACACGGTTGGCTATGATTGGAAGGAAGCCCGGCCCCATGATTGGCTAGTCTGAGATGAATACAAGGGGGATACGATGAATATATGGATGTGATGGACTACTGGATCCATACAGTACTATCTTTTCTATTGGATAGTCTGGATGGATATGATAGGGTGGATAAGAAGGTTATGGATAGTCTATGGTGGAATGGGAGGAGATTTGAGTTGTCTAAGATGGATAAGGATGTATCATTGACTTACAAGAAACCCACTTTTGACTGGCTGGTATTGCATGGACATAATGTTGTTGTGATGAAGTGTTTGGAAACCGACCCTTCATTGGCTAGTCTACGATTGTTATGTAGTTGAAGTGGGTTGAATGACAATCCATCCTTTGACTGACCTTTCTATGATGGACATGGAGAGCGACAGCGTAAGTTATATTGGTTAGTCTTTAACGAAATAAAATGGATTCTTTCATGTTTATGACCCTAAGACTAACCTTCGAATAGTAGTAATCACTCAGTGTCAAGAACACATACATACATTATTTTTATATATATTGTGTGTGTGTGTGTGTGTGTGTGTGTGTGTGTGTGTGTGTGTGTGTGTGTGTGTGTGTGTGTGTGTGTGTGTGTGTGTGTGTGTGTGTGTGTGTGTTACACAGACACACATGCACTAACCGGGGTATCTACCATGTAATGTTGTAAAGTATTGATGGTGAGTATTGGTCCCTGGTGTGATGATAGAGTGAGTGAGTCCAGACGTGTTCTGCCCATTATTGACATCAAGGTACTGGGCTGGGGAGACAGTCAAGGAGAGGGGAAGAAGGGAGGGGGGGAAAGGAGAGATGGCCAGGTGGAGAGGGAGGGGGAAAATAGGAGAGGAGAGTGGCAAACAGTTTGGGGAGAGGGGACGAGGAGGACGGGAGCATGGGGAGAGGGGAAAGGAGAGGAGGAGCTTGGGGAGAGGGGAAAAGTGAGAAGTGGAAGAGAAGAGGAGAGATGTGTTGCAGATAAAGGAATAGGAGTAGTGAGAGGTGGAGGAGGAGGGGAAGGGAAAGAAGTCTTGAAAAGGTAAAAGAGGGGAGTGGAAGGGCTTCTGACGAGGTGGGAGAGGGGAAGAGAGTGTTGCGTGTTGTGGGGGTAAGGGAGAGGGAAATGAGAATGGGGCGAGAGGAATAAGGAGTAGGGGGAGGTAGGGAAGGGGTCTTGAAGGGGTGAAAAGGGGGCAGGGAAGGAGAGAAGGTACAAAAAATGAGAGAAAGCGCTAAAGAAGATAGATTGAGTGGAATGAGGATTGAGGGAGTGGAAGAGGGGACAGAGAAGGGGTGCTGAAGTGTAGGAGCGGTGGAAAGGGTATTGATAGTGCGAAAGAGGGGACAGATAAGGGGTAATGAAGTGTATATGCATTGGAAAGGGCATTAAAAACGAAAAAGAGGGGAGAGAAAAGGGGTACTGAAGTGTAGGGGAAGGGGAACGTGTGCCGGATTGGGGTTGCTTTGAGTGGTAGGGGACCTGGACACTTGCCAGCCAGATCGACACCGGGTGACCGCAGGCAGACCTCACTCAACTTCATGACTGTGGTCGAACTGGATGGGATGGGAAGGGATGGTGGTGGGTTCGATATGGCCTGCAGCAGCGGTGGCAGGGAAATAAATTGACCGTCCTCGGGTACAATATTATTCTACACACATGTGGGTAAATGTTTGTTGCTATTCCCTTTCAAAGACTAAAAAAATATATATATCTTCATTTCGTCAGTGTAAAAATATGATTGCCTTCATATGCCTGTGTCAATTTAAATATGGGGAGTTTATAACCTGATGAAAATGTACCGATTCTCTCCCAGCGGAAATGTTACTTTAAATAAACATCCAGGTCGCTCATGTAAAGTTCTCATTTAATTCTGACATGCTGGGGACGGATGAGCTTTGAAGTGTTGAAACGAATAAGCAATGAACATTTTCGTAACCTTCAGTATTATCGTGACCTGTGATAGCGTATGTTTTTACCTTAATTTCTACACCCATTGAATGTTTGTGTCACATTTTGTTAGTGCTGATGAATGTATTATCAAAGAGATCACATACATAGTCATTCAACTAAGGAGATTTCATTGTTACTCAGTGTTAATTAGCGTAAATAATCAACTCGTACTGTTGATTGTGGTCAACATTTTTCTATTATCCTTCTCCATACAACAATCTTCAATCTTCAGAATCTCATTCCGGCTGACACTAGACAATCTTCCTCGTTACAGGGAAGCCTCTTGTTTGGAGAAGTGTGTTCCAGTGGTTAATCAATGGTACTATAGGTACTATATAACATTGAATCCGGCTTCTTGAACCTTTTTCCTCCGATTATCACCAAACTATTATTCTTGCCGAGAGGAAACAACTCCTGAAGTCAAAAGGTCAAACCTACATCAACGTGTCCATAACCATTGACTTTAAGTCTAACTTATTATGAAGTAACAAAAGACAATTTTATGTCACAGGAAAAGTAATTAGTCCAAGAGTTGAAGAATATGGTGTCAGAACATTAGCAGTGACGGAGAGGAGGTTTGGGGACTTACACTTCTCAAGCTCACACTGTTATCACTTCACATCCTGTCATGGGCAATTTTCACTGACAAAACTGCACATCATAGAGTTAAATGTTTGTTCTGCCCTTCACAGACGATACTTGGCCACGGCACTGGTTCCACTCTGGTTCATATTAAATATATAATGCTAACTTTCCACTGCACTGCCCTACATATTCGACATCATTTAGCAAATCAGTCTATCGATTCTCCAAATTGTACACGGTTGGTTGACTCATATGTGCGACCTACTTGAATGAATCGCCCGCGGTTTCTTAGGTTCCAAACACCCATTAAGAAATCATATATAAACACTGGGGCTTTGAAGAAAATTATCTGTGGTGAGAGAATTGTAGGGACACATCCCATACAATTAACTATTACAGAAAACCAACTACCTGAGGGGAGGTGGGTTAGTGTCTTGGACTCGTAACCTATAGGTCTGGAGATCGAATCCTCTCGGGTGAGGGGCTGAGAATATTTACTCTTCCAAATCGAGTTTCAGGCACTAACTATTAGGCCACCGACCGTCGTAAAACACCCTCGCTGGTACCATAACAGCTGCAGTATTTGAGAATTACCCTCACTTCCCTCCCTCTGTGGCTGGGTATCAGTTCGGAAGTCGTGACGTGTGTGTGTGTATGAGTAGCAGTTGACCTGGGCCACGGTAACGGGCTTGATGAAACCTATGTCCAGTGTCGAAACATTAAAAAAATATAAATGAGTTTACGAGTGACGGATATATTATATAACACGGTTTGGACGAATACAAAGTTAAGCCCTCCAATCTGCAGACAACATAATAATGACCACCTAAACTCCTTCAGTGAACACCTTCGTCTAGGGGTGAGGGGAGAGGGGTGATATTCTCGTGACTGTACCGTTACCTATAAAGACATAAGATAAAAACAGAGACTCGAGTCCACCAACGCTCACCGCAACCAACAATATTGTATCAAACACAAAGTCACCTTCACACACACACACACACACACACACTGGCTTCCATCACGACCACCACAACAAAGCACCATCACAAAACAACACCTCCATTACCGACATAATCACTGCTGGATATAATTTGGCACTACCATTACCACCAATACAACATAAGTTTTACACTATTATATTACCATCTCCTACTACGAATATTATCACAATTACCATCAATAATCCACACAGGAGTTTAATTTGGTACAAGTCATAGCACACACACACACACACACACACACACACACACACACACACACACACACACACACACACACACACACACACACACACACACACACACACACACACACACACACACACACACACACACACACATACAATGCATCCATTCCACAGCTACATATCAATATTTTACAAGTAGCCTATATCATCATCACACCACCGCCTTACCAACGCAACACCAACACATACACAAGAACACAACACCAATATATCTCTACATAACACAACACAACACCACCACACACACACACACACACACAACACGAACACATAAAGAACACAACACCAATATATTTCTACATAACACAACACAACACTACCATCACACACACACACACAACACGAACACATACACAAGAATACAACACCAATATATCTCTACATAACACAACACAACAACACACACACACACACACACACACACACAACAAGAACACAACACCAATATATCTCTACATAACACACACACACACACTAGCAACACAGACAGACACCAGCAGCACACCAGATCTGCCAGCCAGCTCGCGTCCTCATCTTTAAGCCGTGTAGGGGAAGGGGAAGGAGGGGAGGGTGAGGCTGGTATTTCCACAACATTGGCGTCAAGTGTGGCGGGCCCCTGATCATGTCCCTTGAATTAGTGATAACACGGCCACCCTCAGGAGCACAAGGAGGAGCTGGAGTGGAAGAGGGACTGAACGAGGGGAAGGAGTGGAAGAGGGACTGAACGAGGGGAAGGAGTGGAGGGGGGACTGAACGAGGGGAAGGAGTGGAAGGGAGAGAGAAGGAGGAGGAGGAATTGAAGTGGAAAGGGGGATTGAAGGAGTGGAAGGAGATGGAGTTGAAGAAGGAAGAGAGAGGAATACAATGGAATACAGAGAACCTTCAAACACCAACAGACCTAATAATCCTTGAAAGGCTGTTTTTCTTTGCAATGCTACATAGTTTACTCGGAGAAAAAATAGAGCAAATAACAAGGCTTTATCCCACCCATCACTACGTACCGCCGAAGATGCCCCGAAAAAAAAAAAAAAAAAAAAAAAAAAAAAAAAAAAAGGATTCCATGTCGCATAGAAAAGTAGCACGACGTTATCAGAGAAAAGTTGGGAAGATACAGATTACAAAAAAAAATATGAATGTTGATCACTACGACTGCTTGCATTTAATGATACAAATGAAATAAATAAGGTATTTTCATGTCGTAAAGTTATGTAATACCGTTTCTTCGGATGGTTAATAAAATATATATACCACATCCCATCTAATGACAAGACTACACTACCTTCTCCCTGCAGCATCAGTCATTCCAACGCCTCTCACACACACTCACCTGCAAAGACAAGAAAACAAAATATATTATAAAAACCAAATATGACGCAAGAGCACAAGATAATAATGTCACACGTTTTTATAGCACCGTTATACAAGCATCTGATTCACACACTTAATTGCGTAGTCTGGGAATAATGTATGTGTACACTCGGATACCATAGTCTCTAGCCCACCTGAGTCGAAGCCCAAGATCTGAAGTAGGCTGTTTCTGGACGACAGCCCACCCAAACTATAATAACGAGGCTACACACCAGTGGAGGCTTTGGGTGGGCTGTCATCCAGAAACCGCCTGCTTCAGATCTCTGGCTTCAACTCAGGTGGACTAGAGAATATGGTATCCGAGTGTACAATAACAGTACAGTACAGTCACGAGCACTAATAAGTATCCAGGTGTGCTTCGAATACCTAGACAGTAAATAAATGCACAATAAGATCTCCACTAGACTTACTTCGTTGGTGAATTGGACTGTTAGAAGCTTAAACCAAACATGTATACATATTAGTGCTCGTGACTGTAATGCTTCAAAATTGGCTTGTGGTAGACGATTTTTATTTAACAGATAGTATCACCTGAAAGAAAATATAATCTTCTTATGGGGGTAATCCGTTGTGGAATACCTAAAATGCTACTAATGCCTGCGAACTGTGCCACAAATATCCTGCCCTACTTGTACTACTGCAGTCCATTATGTGTAGCATAGTATGAAAGAAGAAGTAGTTGTCCTGTTTATTTACAAAAGAATTACTCCCATATCGCTATCAAAATAAGATGAACCACACGAGAGGCTTTGGGACTCAACACAACACGATATACTGTATTTCAAGCGAGAGAAAATACTGAACACTCCACGGGTATAACTAACTAACTGTTGGTGGTGGTGGTGGGGGCTGTAGCTTCTGGCAACTCCTCTCCGTAGTAGCACTTTAGTAAAAACGATATGACACATTGATCCAGGATGAAGTTCAGGTAACTGTGCCGTCGCGGTCACTAGTTCTTATTCACATCTACCCTGAACAGTGTTTTTATGGTCACTAGAAGACAATACACCGTTCCTTCACTCCTGTTTTTTTTTTCTAGGCTTGCAGAACATATAATGAAACTGACAAGAAATTAGAATAGAAGAGTAATTTGGTGTATTATTTTCAGGGAGACTCTACGATTGTCAATGGGTAGAATGAATCAACGTATGAGTCGTGATGTTTAACTGTGTCATCTTATTTGGGTCTGGTACAGTTTCAGTGGGACGGGCGAAATAAAAAGCTAACACATTCACAGTGTATCATGGACGAACAAATAAACAAGATCTTTCATATAACTTGTGCCCGAAGCAAAACACGGTAGACATTAAGGGGATAACAAGCATACTTTTGATGCATTGGAGCGCCTTCAATCCTCCAAATTATGCCAGGAAACCGGACCAGATGAACAAAAATAATGGTGGCCTATTGCTCGGAATAGTCTGGAGGAATCAGCTGCTCGATAGTTACTAACACTCTGTACAGTACTTCCCCCTTAATATTAAGCTAAAATAACGCTAACATATGTCTCTTGTTCATACGAGTTTATTTCCGGCGGCCAGATGAACCTCGGTGTACTACGGAAGGCTTGGCTCTCCAGGGACATTCATTTATAGGCGGGAAACGAAAAGGAAGGCTCGGTTCTCGTGGGACTATCCTTTTTTCAGGAACCGTAAGAAGGGGAAGGCTCGGGTTCCGTGGGAGGTTTTATAAGTGACTTTCCTTTGGGCTCTGGTTCGTGGGAGGTTTTCTTTTTACAGGTATGATACGGAGGGCCCATAAAGTTTTCGTGGTACTGCCATTTTCCAGGTACGAACGGTAAACGCACTCAGAGTAAAATGACCAGTGAGAACCCCCGGGGAATTACTTCACGGAGTCAGACCAACTTTGTGAATCCCTCGGGTTAATCTCCATGGGAACTCTGTCAAGGATAACTGACTGCATGTATCAAACTGGGGGGTGAAGTTTGGGTTGTTGCTGTGGCTGCTGCTCTTACCTCTCGCATCCGTGACTAAAACAACCCAATGTGAGTGCATGGGCTGTGTATAATAAAATTTCTAAGTATAATAATTGATCTTACACATGAGTATCACGAAATAGTCGAACGAACCCACAAATTCACGTGTGTCTCTTGCACGTCATTTTCATAATTTTTCGCCGGGTTTAAGGGGATAGTATACTTTTGATAAATTGGAGTGCCTTGATTCCCCCAAAGCATGACAAGAAACAGACCCAAATGAAGAAAAATATTGGGATCCTGTTGCCTGGAAAAGTATGGAGGAATCATTTGCTCCAGATTTACCACCCAAAACAATGTGCTGTAAAGAATCATTGGAGGAGGGTTGAGTGTTAAATCATACATTCCCCTTTTGTTTTCAGTAGTGTACACACTATCCCAATATATAACATCTTATGAGACACAGACCATTCACTACAGAAACACACATGACTTAGACTCTGTATGTTATTCAGAATGTTTGTTTGCATGTCACAATTTATTTAATACATAATAATAATAGGAATAATTGTCAATTATTATGAAGGGCCACTTTAAATTACACCACAAGAGTCTTTTAAAAATAAAGAGCAAATTCAACCTGTGTGTGTGTGTGTGTGTGTGTGAAGGTCGAGATTCACCTTGGAATATGAGTGGTGAGGGAGTGTGTCAGGTGGAATATAAGAGAGAGAGAGAGAGAGAGAGAGAGAGAGAGAGAGAGAGAGAGAGTCAAGGCCAAACACCTTCAGTCTCTTCAGCTTAACGCGCTCAGTGGCTCCCCACAGCCTTCTTCAGGAGAGAGAGAGAGAGAGAGAGAGAGAGAGAGAGAGAGAGAGAGAGAGAGAGAGAGAGAGAGAGAGAGAGAGACGGTTGGCCTAAGAATGTTCAAAATGACCGGTAGAGGGGGGGGGGGGGCTTGGGAATATCAGAGGGGAGGGAAGGAACTGGGGGAGAAAAGAAGTGAAAGGAGGGGAGGGACTGAGGAAAGGGAAGAAAGAGCTGAAGAAAAAGGAAGGAGAGAGAGAGAGAGAGAGAGAGAGAGAGAGAGAGAGAGAGAGAGAGAGAGAGAGAGAGAGAGAGAGAGAGAAGATACAGTTTTAAGCCGGAAAAAATAATGATGAAATGTGTGGAGGGTTGGGAAAAATATGATCCCTTAAACAAGAGTAGGGGTTTGAGCCGAGGCACAACAGAACCCAATACAAAGGCGACCACAACCAACCAACCAACAACAACACACTCAACACACCTATTGCACCTTGAGGTTTTGATATGTGTATTCTATGCTAACTACTCTACCTGTGTGAGGGAAAGTATAGGAAAAAGGAAGGCTTATCTCCACCAACCACTATGCCTCAACTTGTCTACCTGTGTAAGGGAAAGTATAGCAAAGTGGAAGGCTCATACCCACCCACCACTATGCCTCAACTAGTCTACCTGTGTGAGGGAAAGTATAGCAAAGAGGAAGGCTCATACCCACCCACCACTATGCCTCAACTTGTCTACCTGTGTGAGGGAAAGTATAGCAAAGACGAAGGAAGTATGAACGAGAAGGAAGAGGAAAAGAAAGAAGTGAAAAGAACAACAGAAATCTTACAATAAGATGAAAAAGTAGGAAGAGAAAGGAAGAGGAAAAGAACACACTATAATCAAAGGAAAAGAACCAAGAAGGTGGTGTTAGACAGGAAGGGAAGGAGACGGTAATGTGTGGGAGGAAGGACAGGGGGCGTGAGAGAATGTCGAGGGAAGGAAGGAAGTGGAGGGAGAAGGAAGAAGAAGACAGAGAATCGTGGGAAAGAAGCTTGAGAGAAAGGGAAAGTGGAGAGAAGGAGAATAGGGAGGGAGGTAGGAAGTGTGTGTGTGTGTGTGTGTGTGTGTGTGTGTGTGTGTGTGTGTGTGTGTGTGTGGTATGAACAACAAAACAGTAAAAAGGTAAATCTATGGCGACGAAAGACAGGAATGACGGGAAATGTCTATAAATATAGTGAAGGTCGAGGGGTGAGGGAAATTGGTAGGAAAGTTGAAAATGGAAAGTTAAAGGGAATGAAAAGAAGGAAATTAGTGAAGGAAGGAAGGAATGAAGGAAGAAGCTCAAACGGAAGAAGAAAAGGAAAGAGCTCTAATGGACGGAAGGAAACAACGAAGGGAGGTAAAAAGGAAGGCAAATATAATGTAAGGGTAATGTAAAATGGAAATAAATAAAGAAGGAAGAAGTTAATTTTGAAGAAAGAATAAGAAAATGAGTTTAAAGCGAAAAAAAAAAATATATATATTTAAAGCGTACGAAAAGATGACTTAAAGGTACAAAGAGAGAGAGAGAGAGAGAGAGAGAGAGAGAGAGAGAGAGAGAGAGAGAGAGAGTAAAAAGGTGACAGGAACTGGGCTGGAGGGAGGGAGAGAAAGTTTGTTATGGGAGGAAAGCCTGTTGGGAAGAGGGAGAAGGTGAGAGGGAAGAAATGGGGAGGTCGAAATGGTGAATGGGGGTGGGGAGAGAAAGAGGAGAGGAAGAAGAATATATATATATATATATATATATATATATATATATATATATATATATATATATATATATATATATATATAGAGAGAGAGAGAGAGAGAGAGAGAGAGAGAGAGAGAGAGAGAGAGAGAGAGAGAGAGAGAGAGAGAGAGATGGTGAGGAGAAAAGGGGAGGTGTATACAGAAATGGAGTAAATAATGGAGAAAGGGGAAGAGAAAAGAAGTGAGAGGAAGAGAAGGGAAGGGAAGAGAAAGTAGGTAAGGAGAAGTAGGGAGAGAGAATGCAAGGAAAGACAAGTAGAGAGATGTAGGAGAGGTATAGAAAGAGACAGGAGAAAATGAGAGGTATGGAGGGAGAGACAATAGGTAAAGAGAGGTATAGGTGATAAAGGAAGAAAGGAAGAAAGGATGCAATGAATGAATGAAGGAAAGAAGGAAGGAAGGAAGGAAAGGAGGAAAGAATAATGAATGAATGAATGAAGGAAGGAAGGAAGGAAGAAAGAATGGAATGAAGGAAGGAAGGAAGGATTGAATGAAGAAAGGAAAAAGGAAGAAAAGAATGAATGAATGAAGGAAAGGGGAAGAAAAGAATAAATGATTGAATGAAGGAAGGAAGGAAGGAAGGAAAGGAAGGAAAGGAAGGAAAGAGGGGAAGGTCGTGGGAGAAGAACAGGTGAAGTGAATTAAGGCACCTGTCCTCCTGCCCCTCACCAAAACTACCAACATTACCATCACTACTACCAACATTACCATCACCACCGTTATGACTACCAGCATTACCATCACTAATACCAACAGTACCATCACCACTATCAGTACTACCAACATTACCACCATCACCACTATCACTACTACCAACATTACTATCACCACCTTTATGACTACCAGCAATACCATCACTACTACCAACATTACCATCATCACCACTATCACTACTACCAACATTACCATCACCACCTTTATGACTACCAGCAATACCATCACTACTACCAACATTACCACCATCACCACTATCACTACTACCAACATTACCATCATCACCACTATCACTAATGCCAACATTACCAACATATTTAATTTCTCAGGAGATAAAAGGAGACTTAGAGATTCTTACATGCAGACTGTCACAGGTAAAAAAAAAAAAAAAAAAAAAAAAAAAAAAAAAAAAAAACACACACACACACAGAGTTAGTTCTTTATGGTGTTGTCGTCGGTATCGTAGCCACAAGGTTGTATAAAATTTGACCACCTGTTCCTATACCTCAAAATTACCTGTTCCATAAAAATACAGCCGAAAAAAATATCAAATCTACTGTACTACATCCATTCCTTAGTTAAATAATTTTTTTTTCACTGTAAACTGAATTATTATCACTAGAGGTCATTTTCTTGTCACTGTAAAGCTAATCATATTCATTATAAGCAATTTACTTTTTGTCATAAACCGAATTATTTTCATTGTCTCATTTTCTTATCACAAGGAACTATATTATTTTCATTATAAGTGATTTTCCTTTCAATGAACAAACCAACAACTGGCACCAATGGGGTCGTAAGCTTCTGGAATACGACTTTAATTGGTTGAAAGTGCCAATATTATTATTTTTTAATTAGTAATTTTTTTATCTTTTGTATTGATCTTTTTTATTATTTTATTTTTGCCACTGAATACTGACTTACTCTATACGATTTTATTACACCGGTCAACAACTATATATAGAAAATTCGAAACCAGAGCATTTATCCCTTTTCCCACCACAGTTCTGTTTAAGCCTGCATCAAACGTAACTCCACATTTATTTTTCTAGGAAAGGAGAAAGCACATGTATACGAACTCTATATTATTATGGGGGGCAATCAATATACAGTAGTGATATAGGACTAAACTCTAAAACATTGACGGTCCGCCCTACACACAACCCAACGCTTGTAAAATGTATGTTGTGGTTTGTATGTTGTGGTTTGTATTGTCATGAGGGGGTGTGCCATAAATCAACAGCTACTGTATATACTATGTTACATTACTGTCTTATAGAATTACATGAAAGTTAGAAGGGGAAGGGAGTGTGTGGCTCGTTTCACTGACCATGTTGTTATTGTTTCTTAATCTTTGTTTTTGTTCTTTTAGGGGGACCTGGATTCCCCATCTCTTATATAAGGGGGTAATACACTTTGGGTACATTGGAGTGCCTTGATTCCTTCAAAGTATGCCAGTAAACATAGCCAGATTAACAAAATAATGGTGGCCTGTTGCTTCGAATACATAGCTAGGAGGAATCAGTTGCTCCAGATTTACAACACTATTCTCTCTCCTTATATCAACATCCCAACATATATCCCAACAGATGTGTGTGTGTGTGTGTGTGAGAGAGAGAGAGAGTAGCAGTTGACCTGGGCCACGGTAAAGGGCTTGATGAACCCTATATCCAGTGTCGTGAAAAAAAAAATCTTGTCCACTGCTGCACATACTACGCGTATCATATTCACAACAAGAAGAAAGATATATGGTAAATGGTTTCCTGTTTACCACTGCTATAACAAAGACTAATTATTACCCTACACAACACGTGTTTCCGTCACTTTATGTCTTCTATGTTGCTATTATTATTATTACGCAGTACGTCCATATTACATACAGACACGTGGGTTGCCAAATATACTGTTTTTCTTCTACGGACATTATAAAAAAAAAACGTTAATTGTGTGTAATTATTTAGGGTCATTAGAACTGTTCAATTGACGATGGCTTACACACACACACACACACACACACACACACACACACACACACACACACACACACACACACACACACACACACACACACATTAAAAAGAATCCTGCAGAACATTAGTAATTTACACTCACCACCACACACACACACACACACACACACATCAAAAAGAATCCTGAAGAACATTAGAAATTTACACACAAACACAAACACACACACACATTTCAAAGAGTCCTGAAGAACATTAGAAATTTACACACAAACACAAACACACACAACACACACACAAAGTAAAGTGATATCAGTGACAAACATCCCTCCACCAGCATCCATCCCGTCTTGCCGCTCCCTCACTTCCTGTAATTACCCACCACAATTAACATTATAACTACCACAGTTTCTATTATGCCATTCTCCCGTGACAGTTATTTACTACTAATCCCTACGAAGACAATTATTATCATTATTATTTTCCATTTCTATAGCTATTTACTTTCTCCTGTTATTATTATTTAAATTTATATAGCTACTTACTTTCTCCATTATTATTATTATTTCCATTTCTATAGTTACTTACTTTCTCTAGTTATAAAAGTATCAGTATTTATATCTACCGGTAAATACTTTCTCTACTAACAATGGCATATATCTGGTTCAACTGTACACTCGCAATCCAAAATTTGTATCCAGGTCTTGTTGAAATTTCGAATAATTTGATATACTAGTGAACCAATTACAACGCATATCCTGTTTCATATTTGATTGAGCTCGCTTAATAAATACTCGATGAGGTTATTCGAAGCAAGCCTGGATACATATTTTGGGTTGCGAGTGTACAGCAGATTAATTAGGTCAGTTCTTAAACCAAAACAGTCCCACAAGAACATACAGGTCTATTGCTGTTTGGTCCTTGAATAAAAAAAAAAATACTAATACTAATAATAATACTAATAATAACATAACATACACACACACACACACAAAAAAAAAAAAAAATAGAAAAAATAGCACACACACACACACACACACAGGCAAAATTTACTTCATTGTTTCTGTGTCATGGTAGTGGATATTAATTACCTACTGCCACTATCACTACAGCCATAACTACTATTATTACTGTCATTACATCTGTTAGGACTATCTGTGACTAGGAAAATCACTACTGCAAGGAACCACTACTATTACAGCTATTTTATATATGTTAAAATAGAAGTGTGCAACCGTTAAAAATCGAGTCAAGCATAGTTGAAATGAGCCGAGATGACCCGAATCAAACTACTAGCCGAGCCGAGTTGACCCGAATCAAACTACTAGCCGAGCCGAGTTGACCCGAATCAAACTACTAGCCGAGCCGAGTCCAACAAGCCAGGGCGAGGCAAGACGGAACGAACTGAGCCAAATCGAACCATCTGACTGAAATCAAGCATCTGTCTTCATTATAATCATCACCACCGTCACTAACACTGATACATAGACCAGGCACCAGTAACACTATCACCAACACCAGTAACACTATCACCAACACCAGTAACTCCATCAGCATCACCAGTTGAACTATCACCAACACCAGTAACACCACCATCATCAAAACCAGTAACACTATCACCAACACCAGTAACACCAATACCAGTAACAACACCAAACACCCATCACACCAATAACACCATCAACAACACCAGTAACACCAAATCACTAACACTAGTAACACCATCACCAACACCATCACACTTGTAACACCATCACCAACACCATCACACTTGTAACACCATCACCAACACCATCACTTTAGTAACACCAGCACATCCACCACCATTACACCAACCACAGTCACACCAACATCATCATACACACCAAAACAAACTTACCATCATCACCATCATCATCATCATCAATGCTACTGAAATAGTGATTAGTTTCGTCCATAAGTTAATTATCATCACCATCATCTTGACAAGGAGAGAGAGAGAGAGAGAGAGAGAGAGAGAGAGAGGAGAGAGAGAGAGAGAGAGAGAGAGAGAGAGAGAGAGAGAGAAGAAAAGATGGCTTGAGTAAGGAAGGAAGGGAGTGTTGTAAAAGAAAGGAGAGGAATTATAGTAAGTGATGTTTAACGAAGACACATGAAGGGAAGTGGGTAAGGAAGGAGGCAGGAGGGGGAAGGTGTGTTGAGAAGATGGGAGTGACGGAAAGAACAATGTATAAAGAGTTGTTGTTCTGTGAGAGAGAGAGAGAGAGAGAGAGAGAGAGAGAGAGAGAGAGAGAGAGAGAGAGAGTTAGTTTTCAATTGATTTCACCAAGTAATTGAGCGAGAACGTGACAGTGAGCCAAGGACACGAGGAAAATGAGAGAGAGAGAGAGAGAGAGAGAGAGAGAGAGAGAGAGAGAGAGAGAGAGAGAGAGAGAGAGGCTGGGAGTTGGAGGTGTTAAAGCGAAGTAAGTGGTATATGTGTGAAACTGGCATGACGGTAAAACTGTGAGGGTGAGTGAGGAAGGAAGGAGGAGGAGGTGTAAACGAGAGAGTCGAGTGCGTGTGTGTGTGTGGGTGTGTGTGACTGTTATATGTGTGTGTGAGTGAGAGTGGTCAATTAGAGCGGCGGTGAGAGTCTGAGTGAGAGGGGAGAGATTAAGTGCAAGGGCCGTGAGAGCGAGAGTGGGGGAGACGGTGTAGGTAAGTGGAGGAGGCTCGAGATAAGAGATAGTGAGTTGGTTGGCTGGCTGGGTGTGAAAGAAAATATATGGTGCGACACTTAGGCAAACTTGGCCCTAAAATGTGTGAAACTGATGAAGGTGTGAGCTACGTGTTTTTGTTTTTGTTCTATATGGCAGGAGATGAAGAATATATATATAAAAACAATAGGTATGAAACAAATATGTGAAAGTGATATTGAGAACAGTGAATGAGGATAA
>JAWQEG010008277.1:10000-38880 GCA_033782935.1 Petrolisthes cinctipes | reverse complement strand
GGGGCAGGCTTGGGGGGGTTTGGGAGTAGGGGGGCAGGCTTGGGGTAGTTTGGGGGTGCGGGAGTAGGGGGACAGGCTGGGGGGTT
Source organism: Petrolisthes cinctipes (assembly GCA_033782935.1). Taxonomy (NCBI): domain Eukaryota; kingdom Metazoa; phylum Arthropoda; class Malacostraca; order Decapoda; family Porcellanidae; genus Petrolisthes; species Petrolisthes cinctipes. The sequence continues at coordinate 38,794 of JAWQEG010008277.1, read as the reverse complement.
TGGGGGGGTGCGGGAGTAGGGGGGCAGGCTTGGGGGGGTGCAGGCTTAGGGGGGTGCAGGAATAGGGGGGCAGGCTTGGGGGGGGACTGGGGGGGTGCAGGAATAGGGGGACAGGCTTGGGCTGGGTAGAAAGCCTGTAACCTATTCCCGCACCCCCCAAGCCTGCCCCCACTACTCCCGCACCCCCCTATACCCTCCCAAGCCTGTCCCCCTATTACCGCACCCCCTTAAATTAGTGTTGGCTAAGTTTGTTTTAGAATGTACAGTCGCGGTACATAATCCTTGACATGCAGACCTCCCTTTATTAATAATTACACTCTGATCAAGGACTATGTGCCGCGACTGTACTACAATAAAAGGACCCTGTGTGTGTGTGTGTGTGTGTGTGGTGGCAATTTTTTAAGGACCCTGTGATCGTGTGTGAAAATTGGAGGCTTCTGATTCCTCCTGACTATGCCACGAAACAAACAAGCTCCTTCCATATAGGTATAGGTGTGTGTGTGTGTGTGTGTGTGTGTTTCGTGGTGGCAATATTTGAAGGCCTCATAATATACCTCCAAAATTCTTACTACATCACACACACACAAACACACACACACACACATACATACACACCTACACACACACACACACCTACACACACACACACACAGGGTCCCCTAAATAGAAACACATTAGTAAAACGTGTCATTACCAACCGAGACTTGTCATGTGGTGAACTGTGTACCTGCTTCCTAGAACTTTAATATATTTGTATGAGAAGTTAATTGATTGAGGTTTTGAGATGAATACACACACCACGCAATGTTCACAACTTAAGGGGGTGCGGAAGTAGGGGGACAGACTTGAGGGGGGGTTTGGGGAGTGCTTGAATAGGGGGACAGGCTTGGGGGTTGGGGGGTGCGAGAATACGACAGGCTTAGGGGGGGTTTGGGGGGTGCGGGAATAGGGGGACAGGCTTGGGGGTAGGGGGGGTTGGGGGAATAGGGGGACAGGCTTTGGGGGGTTGGGGGGTGCGGGAATAGGGGGACAGGCTTGGGGGAGGGGGAGGGGGTTGGGGGGTGCGGGAATAGGGGGACAGGCTTGGGGGAGGGGGTTGGGGGTGCGGGAATAGGGGGACAGGCTTGGGGGGTGCGGGAATAGGGGACAGGCCTTCTACCCACCCCAAGCCTGGTGACTGACACACACGCACACGGCCTGTCGTAAATATAATCCTCTTTTATCTAAACATTATACATTCACTCACATTCTTATAGTGAAGGCTGGGAAGGAGGATGGGAAAGAGAAGCACAACTTATCTCACTGAATGCTTGAACTAAAAGGGCGACTGACACACACACACACACATACACACACACACGGCCTGTCGTAAAAATAATCCTCTCTTATCTAAACATTATACAGTCACTCACATTCTTATAGTGAAGGCTGGGATGGAGGAGAAGCACAACTTGTCTCACTGAATGCTTGAACTGAAAGGGGTGACACACATACGGCCTCTCGTATAAATAATCGTAAGATGTGGCACAGATTCCACTCAACTCCAGCATCAACTCTCCATGATATTATAAACTTACACCCCTGATAATAGAGGTATAATCTATTACTATTATTTGTTATGAATACAAATGGGGTGGTGTGTGGTGGTGGTGATAATAACAATGACGAAAGATGATGTATTTGGAATGAATTTTGAGAGTAGTTGAATAAATTTTTGGGGTTTAATTTGATCTAGTTGGCATCTCTAGCACACAACGTCACAGACACACACACACACGCCACAAGTGCAGCATGGCCTGTGGCCAATCAGAGTTGGGGGCTCGTCATCTTAGACCAATGGGAACTAACCTAACCACCAGAGTATAATATGCAACCCCAAGTCCCAACCCCTTTAAAAAGATAAAGAGTTAAAAAGATAATAACACTCTTATATGCTTATCAATGTAATCATACGTACCACTGAATGAGAACAACACTCATATAATTATAAAGGTTCAGTTTAGGTGATATAATACCGTTGTTACACTAAGGGACCCTGTTGTGAAGTCAGAAAATTGGAGGTAAAATGAGTCCTTCAAATATTACCACGAAACAAACACACGTACACACACCTAGGCTATATGGAAGGAGTTTGTTTCGTGGCATAGTCAGGAGGAATCAGAAGCCTCCAAACACACACACACACACCTAGGCTATATGGAAGGAGTTTGTTTCGTGGCATAGTCAGGAGGAATCAGAAGCCTCCAAACACACACACACACACCTAGGCTATATGGAAGGAGTTTGTTTCGTGGCATAGTCAGGAGGAATCAGAAGCCTCCAAACACACACACACACACCTAGGCTATATGGAAGGAGCTTGTTTGTTTCGTGGCATAGTCAGGAGGAAACAGAAGCCTCCAATTACCATACACAATCACAGGGTCCTAAATTAAGATGAGATTCAGTTGATGGTGAATTAGAAGGTGTGTACTTCCTCCAATCAACACATCTCCTATTAGTACCATTGAGGGTGTGTGTGTTTTTTCTGGTATGGTTAGGAGGAATCAGTAGCCTTCCAATTCACCAACAAGGACCATGTGATCGTGTATGGGACTTGGTGGTTTCTGATTCCTTCCTCCTGACTATGCCATGAAACAAACAAGCTCCTTCAATATAGGTGTGTGTGTGTGTGTGTTTTGTGGCAATATATGAAAGACTCACTAACCTCCAATTTACTAACTAAAACACACACAGGGTCCCATGAAACAAGCTCCTTCAATATAGATGTGTGTGTTTGTGTGTGTGTGTGTGTTTCATGGCAATATATGAAGGCCTCACTAACCTTCAATTTTCTTACTAATATAAATAAAATAAGCTCCTTCTATATAGGTGTGTGTGTGTGTGTATTTCGTGGCAATATATAAAGACCTCACTAACCTACAATTATCTGACTAAATCACACACAGGGTCCCATGAAACAAGCTCCTTCTATATAGGTGTGTGTGTGTGTGTGTTTCGTGGCAATATATGAAGCACTCACTAACCTCCAATCTTCTGACTAAATCACACACAGGGTCCCTTACGACTAGATAACAACCTACTTATGACACATGTGGGTAAATAAGAACTTTACTGATAATTACAGATAGATATTATAATCAGCAGTAACCGTTGCTACATTACTGATTATGGTAATACTGTATTCTGTAATGTATCCAAGTGTATAATGAAGATGTGGAGTTTATTTTGTACTTTTCACTCTTATGTAAGTATCTCTCCTTCCTAAACTCTCTCTCTCTCTTAGACTCTTACACACACACACACACACACAGGGCTTACAACATATAGAAGATGTAACACTATGTAACTGTAATACAACATTATTATTTGGTTTGTTGTTTTGTAATGTAACACTAAGTAACTGTAATACAACATTATTATTATTATTTGGTTTGTTGTTTTGTAATGTAACACTATGTAACTGTAATACAACATTATTATTATTATTAGGTTTGTTGTTTTGTAATGTAACACTATGTAACTGTAATACAACATTATTATTATTATTATTAGGTTTGTTGTTTTGTAACGTAACACTATGTAACTGTAATACAACATTATTATTATTATTATTAGGTTTGTTGTTTTGTAACGTAACACTATGTAACTGTAATACAACATTATTATTATTATTATTAGGTTTGTTGTTTTGTAACGTAACACTATGTAACTGTAATACAACATTATTATTATTATTATTAGGTTTGTTGTTTTGTAACGTAACACTATGTAACTGTAATACAACATTATTATTATTATTATTAGGTTTGTTGTTTTGTAACGTAACACTATGTAACTGTAATACAACATTATTATTATTATTATTAGGTTTGTTGTTTTGTAACGTAACACTATGTAACTGTAATACAACATTATTATTATTATTATTAGGTTTGTTGTTTTGTAACGTAACACTATGTAACTGTAATACAACATTATTATTATTATTATTAGGTTTGTTGTTTTGTAACGTAACACTATGTAACTGTAATACAACATTATTATTATTATTATTAGGTTTGTTGTTTTGTAACGTAACACTATGTAACTGTAATACAACATTATTATTATTATTATTAGGTTTGTTGTTTTGTAACGTAACACTATGTAACTGTAATACAACATTATTATTATTATTATTAGGTTTGTTGTTTTATAACGTAACACTATGTAACTGTAATACAACATTATTATTATTATTATTAGGTTTGTTGTTTTGTAACGTAACACTATGTAACTGTAATACAACATTATTATTATTATTATTAGGTTTGTTGTTTTGTAACGTAACACTATGTAACTGTAATACAACATTATTATTATTATTATTAGGTTTGTTGTTTTGTAACGTAACACTATGTAACTGTAATACAACATTATTATTATTATTATTAGGTTTGTTGTTTTGTAACGTAACACTATGTAACTGTAATACAACATTATTATTATTATTATTAGGTTTGTTGTTTTGTAACGTAACACTATGTAACTGTAATACAACATTATTATTATTATTATTAGGTTTGTTGTTTTGTAACGTAACACTATGTAACTGTAATACAACATTATTATTATTATTATTAGGTTTGTTGTTTTGTAACGTAACACTATGTAACTGTAATACAACATTATTATTATTATTATTATTAGGTTTGTTGTTTTGTAACGTAACACTATGTGACTGTAATACAACATTATTATTATTATTATTAGGTTTGTTGTTTTGTAACGTAACACTATGTAACTGTAATACAACATTATTATTATTATTATTAGGTTTGTTGTTTTGTAACGTAACACTATGTAACTGTAATACAACATTATTATTATTATTATTATTAGGTTTGTTGTTTTGTAACGTAACACTATGTGACTGTAATACAACATTATTATTATTATTATTAGGTTTGTTGTTTTGTAACGTAACACTATGTAACTGTAATACAACATTATTATTATTATTATTAGGTTTGTTGTTTTGTAACGTAACACTATGTAACTGTAATACAACATTATTATTATTATTATTAGGTTTGTTGTTTTGTAACGTAACACTATGTAACTGTAATACAACATTATTATTATTATTATTAGGTTTGTTGTTTTGTAACGTAACACTATGTAACTGTAATACAACATTATTATTATTATTATTAGGTTTGTTGTTTTGTAACGTAACACTATGTAACTGTAATACAACATTATTATTATTATTATTAGGTTTGTTGTTTTGTAACGTAACACTATGTAACTGTAATACAACATTATTATTATTATTATTAGGTTTGTTGTTTTGTAACGTAACACTATGTAACTGTAATACAACATTATTATTATTATTATTAGGTTTGTTGTTTTGTAACGTAACACTATGTAACTGTAATACAACATTATTATTATTATTATTAGGTTTGTTGTTTTGTAACGTAACACTATGTAACTGTAATACAACATTATTATTATTATTATTAGGTTTGTTGTTTTGTAACGTAACACTATGTAACTGTAATACAACATTATTATTATTATTATTAGGTTTGTTGTTTTGTAACGTAACACTATGTAACTGTAATACAACATTATTATTATTATTATTAGGTTTGTTGTTTTGTAACGTAACACTATGTAACTGTAATACAACATTATTATTATTATTATTAGGTTTGTTGTTTTGTAACGTAACACTATGTAACTGTAATACAACATTATTATTATTATTATTAGGTTTGTTGTTTTGTAACGTAACACTATGTAACTGTAATACAACATTATTATTATTATTATTAGGTTTGTTGTTTTGTAACGTAACACTATGCAACTGCAAAACTACATTATAATTAGGTTTGTTGTTTTGGTAATCACAGAGTCACTTGGCAGACCATTCATTACAGTACTTCCATAATAATTAATGACCTCTCTTTACAATAATGAATGACCTCTCTTTCCAATAATGAATGACCTCTCTTTCCAATAATGAATGACCTCTCTTTCCATATTATAGCCTGCTGTGTAAGAATTCATGTGGCAAACTATACATTCATTCCAATGTACCAGAAGTATATGTACTATCCTATTAAGGAGAGGATACAGTGTTGGTAAATCTGGAGCAACTGAATCCTCCAAACTATTCCAAGCAACAACAACAGAACACCATTATTTTTGTTCATCTGGTCCTGTTGTTTCCTGGCATACTTTGGAGGAATCAAGGCACTCCAATGTAACAAAAGTATATTCTCACCTTACTGTACTGTATTTTTTTTTTCTGTGTGTGTGTGTGCGTGTGTGTGTTTTTTTTTTTTTTCATCGGTATCGAGTTTTAGTTTTCATTAGCATTTTTAGATCTGATTATTTTTAAACCATAATATAACCTTTTAACCTTACCTAACCTGACCTAACCTAACTTAACCATAATATTAACATGACCTAACCTAACCATAATATTAACCTGACCTAACCTAACCATAATATTAACATGACCTAACCTAACCATAATATTAACCTGACCTAACCTAACTTAACCATAATATTAACCTGACCTAACCTAACCATAATATTAACCTGACCTAACCTAACCATAATATTAACCTGACCTAACCTAAGCATAATATTAACCTGACGTAACCTAACCATAATATTAACCTGACCTAACCTAAGCATAATATTAACCTGACCTAACTTAACCATAATATTAACCTGACCTAACTTAACCATAATATTAACCTGACCTAACCTAAGCATAATATTAACCTGACCTAACCTAAGCATAATATTAACATGACCTAACCTAACCTAACCATAATATTAACCTGACCTAACCTAACCATAATATTAACCTGACCTAACCTAACCATAATATTAACCTGACCTAATCTATCCATAATAATAATATCCACTAACACTTTCCTTCCATCGTAGTAAATATCTTGTTAATAAAGAACAACACGTGTATGATTTTGCAGCACCTCATAATAATAATAATAATAATAATAATAATAATAATAATATCCACTAACACTTTCCTTCCATCGTATTAAATATCTTGGTAATAAAGAACAACACGTGTATGATTTTGCAGCACCTCATAATAATAATAATAATAATAATAATAATAATAATAATAATAATAATAATATCCACTAACACTTTCCTTCAATCGTATTAAATATCTTGGTAATAAAGAACAACACGTGTATGATTTTGCAGCACCTCATAATAATAATAATAATAATAATAATAATAATAATAATAATAATAACAATAACAATAATAATAATAATAATAACAATAATAATAATAATAATAATAATAATAATAATAATAATAATAATAATAATAACAATAATAATAATAATAATAATAATAATAATAATAATAATAATAATAATAATAATAATAATAATAATATCCACTAACACTTTCCTTCCATCGTAGTAAATATCTCGTGCTGATTACTGGACGGCTGTGAAACCTCGCTCTTTGGGATGAGTATGTGTGGGGCGAGAGGCATTTTGAAATTAGCCTGACCTAACCTAACCTAACCTAACCTAACCTACCTAACCTAACCTAACCTAACCTGAGCAAACTACCGGGACCTAACCTGGGCAAACTACTGGGACCTAACCTGAGCAAACTACCGGGAAATAACCTGTACAAACTACTGGGACCTAACCTGTACAAACTACCGGGACCTAACCTGTACAAACTACCGGGAAATAACCTGGACAAACTACCGGGAAATAACCTGGACAAACTACCGGGAAATAACCTGGACAAACTACCGGGAAATAACCTGGACAAACTACCGGGAAATAACCTGGACAAACTACCGGGAAACAACCGCGTAAAAGTACAGAAAATGACCGGGTCAAAATACTGGGACACACTAGTTAGCCGGATCTGGCAACACTGCTACAAAACGATAAATCTTTCAATAAATACCCAAATCGGTAATTCTTTCAATAAATACCTAAATAAGTAAATAAAGTAGATATTTACCTTAATACTCAAGAACTAGTTAAACAGGTCTTATTATTACCCGTAAGGAAAGTAACGTTAAATAATAAAGGTAAATATTAAATGTAAATGTACCTCGTGTGTGTGTGTGTGTGTGTAGACAATAAACACACACACACACACACAGTAATAATAATAATAACAATAATAATAATAATAACAATAATAATAATAAACACACATAGTCATACAAACATAATAATAATAATAATAATAATAATAATATGTTCATCTTACCGGTATTATTACAGAATAACTGGGTTTTTGGCTAGGATCATGCAGTGTTACCACATCTGGCTAGGTCCTGGGAATTTGCCCCAGTCACTTTATGATAGTTTACACCGGTTATATCCCGGTAGTTTGACCAGGTTAGGTCCCGGTAGTTTGCCCAGGTTAGGTCCCGGTAGTTTGCCCAAGTTAGGTCCTGGTAGTTTGACCAGGTTAGGTCCCGGTAGTTTGCCCAAGTTAGGTCCTGGTAGTTTGACCAGGTTAGGTCCCGGTAGTTTGACCAGGTTAGGTCCCGGTAGTTTGCCCAAGTTAGGTCCTGGTAGTTTGACCAGGTTAGGTCCCGGTAGTTTGCCCAGGTTAGGTCCCAGTAGTTTGCCCAAGTTAGGTCCTGGTAGTTTGCCCAGGTTAGGTCCCGGTAGTTTGTACAGGTTAGGTCCTGGTAGTTTGCCCAAGTTAGGTCCTGGTAGTTTGACCAGGTTAGGTCCCGGTAGTTTGCCCAGGTTAGGTCCCGGTAGTTTGATGTTGTCTAGGTTAGGTTAGGTCAGGTCAGGTGAGGTCAGACTAATTTCCAAATTATGTTTGTAAAACGGGGCATCTCCGAAACAAACACCATAGAATAAAAGTGTTTTAGAATGGTCCAAAATAGTGGGTAATGATACTAAAATATACAACATAGTGAACACAGTACTTCTGTAAATTTACCAATATTAAATGTAAATGTACCTCGTGTGTGTGTGTGTGTGTGTAGATAGTAAACACACACAGTAATAATATGTGCATCTTACCTTATGCAGAAAAACACAAGCACCAAACACCAGCCTACGTGTATGTGTGTATGTTTTTATGTGCGTATGTGTATGTGTACCTCGTGTGTATATGTGTGTGTTAGTGTAGACAGTAAAAACACACATACAGACATAAAAATAGCAATAAAAAGTCCATCTTACCTTATGCAGGAAAACACACACCAAGCACCAAACAGGAAAAACACCAGCCTACGTGTGTGTGTGTGTTATAGTGAGCACACACATACAAACAAACACACAAGAGAGAGAGGAAGTCACACACAGTAGCCAACGTGTATGTATGTATGTTTTTTTTATGTGTGTATTTCAGCTGGAATGTGTGTGTATATGTGTGTGTATACAGAGAAAAACACACATACATACACGTGGGAATACATATTTATAGTTATCCTTATTATTTTTATTTAGTTAATTTATTTTTAGCATGATCTCTAGCAAATTACTAATAAAATGTCATATTACCCATAATATATATATAATAAAATAAATATGTAAACTTATTTTATTTCACCTGCAAAAATTAACTAACCACCTTTAATCGGGGTAAATATATATAAAAATTTAATTACATGTCACAAAATGATAAAATAGACAATAATAAGGATATAAATGTAATAATAAAATATATAAACTTATTTTATTTCACATGCAAAAATTAACTAACCACCTTTAATTCGGTTAAATATATATAAGAATTTAATTAAATGTCACAAAATGATAAAATAGACGATAATAAGGATATAAATGTACAATATAAATAATTAATGTAATAACGAGTGGTCAAGGTAACAGCTGACTGGGGAATGTAAACAAACCGAGAGGAGGTATATAGTTTTTTTTAGTTTTTTTTAAATTAATACATAGATAATACATATTTTTCTCTTTTTTTGTGGTAGTACTGTAATTTGTAAGTTGTGTTTTATTATTGTACTCTTGTGTAAATATAAATAATAATAATGTTAATGATAAATAAGGAAGTATATCATGTTGAATCGTATATTTTAAATTTTTAGTTAGTTAATTAATAATAATAATATTGATAATAAATGTAGTCTGCTAGTGACATAAAAAGATATAATTATAATGATGAGTCGTATATATTTTTGTATTAATTAATATTACAAAAATATATTACGGTTGTGACCAATATACAACCTTAATTAGTTAACCAATATATATACATTTTTTTATCTCGTCTTCTGTTAAGTTTTAATTGGGTATTTATCTAGACTATTGCCGTTTTATAGCAGTGTTGCCAGATCCGGCTAGGTCCCAATATTTTGCACCGGTCAGGTCCCGGTAGTTTGCCCAGGTTAGGTCCCGGTAGTTTGCCCAGGTTATTTCCCGGTAGTTTGCCCAGGTTATTTCCCGGTAGTTTGCCCAGGTTAGGTCCCGGTAGTTTGCCCAGGTTAGGCCCCGGTAGTATGCCCAGGTCAGGTCCCGGTAGTATGCCCAGGTCAGGTCCCGGTAGTATGCCCAGGTTAGGTCCCGGTAGTTTGCCCAGGTTTGGTCCCGGTAGTTTGCCCAGGTTAGGTCCCGGTAGTTTATATTGCATCTATTTAATTACCTGTCTGTATTTTAGATTGTGGGCGGAGGAAGATAGCCGTACGATATTAATTAACTAACTCATAAATATTGCTTAGGTGCGGGACATAAAAAGTATAATATTGTATCTATTTAATTATCTGTATAAAATTGTATGCATATAGGTCTAATTACGTGTATATTATTTTTCAGCTTGTGGAAGGAGGAAGATGGCCATACGATATTAATTAATTAACTTATAAATATCGCTTTGTATCTATATAGGACTAATTACTTGTATATTATTTTTCAGATTGTGAGAGGAGGAGGAAGATGGCTGTACGATATTAATTAATTAACTTATAAATATCGCTTTGTATTCATATAGGACTAATTACCCGTTTATTTTTCAGATTGTGAGAGGAGGAAGATGGCCGTACGATATTAATTAATTAACTTGTAAATATCGCTTTGTATCTATATAGGGCTAATTGTAAATATCGCTTTGTATCTATATAGGACTAATTACTTGTATATTATTTTTCAGATTGTGAGAGGAGAAAGAAGATGGTTGTACGATATTAATTAATTAACTTGTAAATGTCAGCCCGCAACACCGAGCACGTCGCAACAACAACAACAACGACGACGATTAACACTTGTTTCGGCCGCTCTGCTTCTGTGGCGGTTGTTATTATTGCCATCTTTGTTTACTTTCTTTATTTAACTTCCTTCTCCTTCCCCTCTTCTTCCACTCCCTCCTCCTCCTTGTCTTCCTCTTCCTCCATCCCCTCCTCCTCCTTCCCCTCTTCTTCCTCTTCTTCCACTCCCTCCTCCTCTTTGTCCTCTTCCACCCCCACCACTTCCTCCTCTACCCCCTCCTCCTCTTTGTCCTCTTCCACCCCCACCACCTCTACCCCTTCCTCCTCCACCCCCTCCACCTCCTCTACCCCCTCCTCCACCACTTCCTCCTCTACCCCCTCCTCCTCCACCACCCCCTCCACCTCATCCACCTCCTCTTCCTCCTCGTCTTCCACCTCCTCTTCGATGCCACTGTTGCCAGCTTCAAGGATGGCCTCTAGTGGGTGTTTCCTGTACTTTGCCTATGGGTCTAACCTTCTCACTAAGCGTATACACATCAATAACCCGTCGGCAAGAAAGGTGGCCGTCGGAAAACTCAAGGTGAAGACAACAAAACATTTAGGGGGGTGCGGGAGTAGGGGGACAGGCTTGGGGGGTGGGTTTGGGGGGTGCGGGAGTATGGGGACAGGCTTGGGGGGGTTTTGGGGGGTGCAGGAGTAGGGGGACAGGCTTGGGGGGGGTTTAGGGGGGTGCAGGTGTAGGGGACAGGCTTGGGGGGTGGGGGTTAGGGGGGTGCGGGAGTAGGGGACAGGCTTGGGGGGGTTTTGAGGGGTGCGGGAGTAGGGGGACAGGCTTGTGGGGTGGGGGTTAGGGGGGTGCGGGAATAGGGGACAGGCTTTCTACCCACCCCAAGCCTGTCCCCTTATTCCCGCACCCCCCCCCAAGCATGTCCCCTACTTCCCCACACCCATAAGATCTTAATTCAATCCGTCATCTAAATTTATTAATGATTACAAGTATATAATATTTTAATTTAATCTGTCATCTGAATTTATTAATGATTACATGTACAAAATAGATTAATCCATCAACTATTGTGAATTTATTTAAGAATTACATGTACAAACTAATTTAATTTAATCCGTCAACTGAATTTATTTATGAATTACGTGTACAAAATATTTTAATTCAATCCGTCATCTGAATTTATTAATGATTACATGTACAAAATAGATTAATCCATCAACTGGTGTGAATTTATTTATGATTACACGTACAAAACAGTTTAATCCATCAACTACATATTGTGAATTAATCCTCCCTCCCCCCCCTCCCCCCTCCACACACACACAGGACTACCGGCTGGACTTCAACTACTTCAGTCAGCGTTGGAAGGGAGCCGCTGCCACCATAGTCGAGGCGCCGGGTCACCACGTGTATGGCATTGTATGGGAAATCAATGACGACGATTTAGATAACCTTGATCGGTGAATATTGATGTCTGTTTGTTTGTCTGTCTGTGTGTGTGTGTGTTTGTTTGTAATGTGGTATTATGTATGTATATTTTATTTATCTATTTATTTACATATATAAATATATATATATTTTTTTTTTGTATTATTATTATTATTATTAGTAGTAGTAGTAGTAGTAGTAGTAGTAGTAGTATTAGTAGTATTAGTATTATTATTATTATTATTATTATTATTATTATTATTATTATTACTATTACTATTATTATTATTACTATTATTATTATTACTATTATTATTATTACTATTATTATTATTATTATTATTACTATTATTATTACTATTATTATCATTATCATTATTATCATTATTATTATTATTATTATTATTATTATTTTTTATTGTACAGGCAAGAAGGTGTGTCTCAAGGCATCTACCGCGTCCTTAAGGTTGAAGTGGAGACGGACAGCAGGGAGACATTGACGGCACGGAGTTACCAGATTGCCAACCCCCAACACGACGACCGGCGACCCTCCGCTGTCTACCTCGATGTTATTATTAACGGAGCGCGGGAAAATGGACTTCCAGAGGTGAGTGTCTTGTTGTTGTTGTTATTATTATTGTTGTTATTATTGTTGTTGTTATTGTTGTTGTTGTTATTGTTATTATTATTGTTATTATTGTTGTTATTATTATTATTGTTGTTGTTGTTTTTATTATTATTGTTGTTGTTATTATTGTTATTGTTGTTACTATTATTGTTGTTATTACTATTATTGTTGTTATTATTAGTATTGTTGTTATTATTAGTATTGTTGTTATTATTATTATTGTTGCTATTATTGTTATTATTATTAGTATTGTTATTGCTATTATTTTTTTATGTTATTGTTAATATTATAAGTTTGATAGAGTATGACCAACAATTAAAAAAAATATAATGTAACACTTATAGGTCAGCATTAATCACCCTCAACAGTAATTAATATACAGTAATGATATCAATTAATGTTTCCCCACAGTAATTAATATACAGTAATGATATAATTAATTTTTCCTTCACAGTAATTAATATACAATAATGATTTAATTAATTTTTCCCCCAGTAATTAATATCCAGTAATAATATCAATTAATGTTTCCTTCACAGTAATTAATATACACTAATGATATCAATTAATGTTATCCACAGTAATTAATATACAGTAATGATATCAATTAATGTTTCCTTCACAGTAATTAATATACAGTAATGATTTAATTAATGTTATCCACAGTAATTAATATACACTAATGATATAATTAATGTTTCAACACAGTAATTAATATCCAGTAATGATATCAATTAATGTTTCCTTCACAGTAATTAATATACACTAATGATATAATTAATGTTTCAACACAGTAATTAATATCCAGTAATGATATCAATTAATGTTTCCTTCACAGTAATTAATATACACTAATGATATAATTAATGTTTCAACACAGTAATTAATATCCAGTAATGATATCAATTAATGTTTCCTTCACAGTAATTAATATACACTAATGATATAATTAATGTTTCAACACAGTAATTAATATCCAGTAATGATATAATTAATTTTTTCCTTCACAGTAATTAATATACAATAATGATATAATTAATTTTTTCCTTCACAGTAATTAATATACAATAATGATATAATTAATTTTTTCCTTCACAGTAATTAATATACAATAATGATATCAATTAATGTTTTCCACAGTAATTAATATACAATAATGATTTAATTAATATTTCCTTCACACAGGACTACATCAAGTTTTTGGAGAGCATCGAACACAATAAATATTCTGGCAAAGTGGAACTCAACTTAGACCTTGCAACACAGCCAACTTAGACCTTGCAACACAACCAACTTAGACCTTGCAACACAACCCACTTAGACCTTGCAACACAACCCACTTAGACCTTGCAACACAACCAACTTAGACCTTGCAACACAACCCACTTAGACCTTGCAACACAACCAACTTAGACCTTGCAACACAACCCACTTAGACCTTGCAACACAACCAACTTAGAAGACCTTGCAACACAACCAACTTAGACCTTGCAACACAACCAACTTAGACCTTGCAACACAACCAACGTAGACCTTGCAACACAACCAACGTAGACCTTGCAACACAGCCAACGTAGACCTTGCAACACAACCAACTTAGAAGACCTTGCAACACAACCAACTTAGACCTTGCAACACAACCAACTTAGACCTTGCAACACAGCCAACTTAGACCTTGCAACACAACCAACTTAGACCTTGCAACACAACCAACGTAGACCTTGCAACACAACCAACTTAGAAGACCTTGCAACACAACCAACTTAGACCTTGCAACACAACCAACTTAGACCTTGCAACACAGCCAACTTAGACCTTGCAACACAACCAACTTAGACCTTGCAACACAACCAACGTAGACCTTGCAACACAGCCAACGTAGACCTTGCAACACAACCAACTTAGAAGACCTTGCAACACAACCAACTTAGAAGACCTTGCAACACAACCAACTTAGACCTTACAACACAACCGTTACAACCAATACAACCGTTACAACCAGCCCAGTGAACTAGACAATGAAATATATGAAAGAATAATAATGTTGTTGTATATGGTGTGAGGGTACTATGACAATATACACACACAGTACCTTACACACCCATTGTAAACACTATACACACAGGACACACCCATTGTAAACATTGACAGAATCTCCCCTTAAGGACCCTGTGATTGTGTGTGAGAATTGGAGGCTTCTGATTCCTCCTGACCATGCCACGAAACAAACAAGCTCCTTCCATATAGGTGTGTGTGTGTGTGTGTGTGTATGTGTGTGTGTGTATGTGTGTGTGTGTGTGTGTATGTGTGTGTGTGTATGTGTGTGTGTGTGTATGTGTATGTGTATGTGTGTGTATATATGTGTGTGTGTGTCTCGTGGCAATATTTGAAGGACTCATTTACCTCCAATTTTCTGACTACATCACACACAGGGACCATTAAGGCCTGTCTACACAAGCAGGTCTGATCAGCGGACATACCAGTCATTTGACATGTTTAACGGGCAAACCAGTGAAAGGTTTGAACCCGTGTTGAACCAAATCAGCATCCTGTACCCGGTGGATTGAGAAGCTACAAAGCTGCCAGAAGCAAGTTAACATTGAGGAACTATATTCATCTTGCCTCGCACTTCTCAGTTCGTTGTAGCACTGTTAACATCAATATATTGTGATGTTTATCCAAGACTTGT
Source organism: Petrolisthes cinctipes (assembly GCA_033782935.1). Taxonomy (NCBI): domain Eukaryota; kingdom Metazoa; phylum Arthropoda; class Malacostraca; order Decapoda; family Porcellanidae; genus Petrolisthes; species Petrolisthes cinctipes. Next base: position 22,827 of record JAWQEG010008277.1, on the reverse strand, counting down.
ACAGTGAGTCACCTAATATCTATTGTTGTAAACCACTAACAATTAAGTTGATACAGCTTTATTGTACGGCACTCAACCACCTACTGGCAGCATTGGACAGGTCCATCCCTTCATTGACTCAGCTGTGTGGACAACATTCACAGGCACGTCAGGTAGAATTTGCCCGTGGACCGTACTGACCACCGGACATCAACACTTGTGTAGACAGGCCTTTAAACAGACTTGAAAAATGACATGAAATTATTTTGCTGTTAATTTTGGTCATTATTTACTTATAAGATTAATTCATTATTATTTTATCTCGCTTTCATTCATGTGTACAGTCGGCAAAAAAAGTTTCGTTACCATCCTTTTAACAGTGGGATGTAATGTTGGTAGGCCTGACTGGTGAGTGAGGCATGACGTGAGGGCCACCCAGGCCCACCCTCTGTGTCCATCCCTCAGTGTGTCATAGGTATTCAAGTAGGAATGACGTTCTTTCACCCAGTGCTAATTTTCCGGGTATTTCACGGTTATTCTTGTTCTAAAATACTCAAACGCATTTCCTTATGTTTAATAATGAAAAGTTAAATAATAAGAGTTCTTCAACACATGTTAAAATTAACATAGGGGTGGTAACAAAACTTTTTTTACCGACTGTACAGAACAAGTATTGATATATTGAAAATTATGCTTATATTGTATTTAAACTATCTATTTTCTAGTCTTTGATAAAATGTATTATAATTCATCTAGCTATTATTATTTATATTTAAGGGGATAATATTGGTACATTGGAGTAACTGGGATATTTTTTTGTTTTTTTTTTCTACTATAATTATATGCGCCATAAATAATCACATTCCATAAGTCACAAAAAAATGCTCTATAAAATCTTCCAGTTCTCGTTTTTAAGATGGTAGACCCGATTTAAATTTTATTATTATTATTGTTATTATTATTATTATTATTGTTATTGTTATTATTATTGTTAGTATTATTGTTAGTATTATTGTTATTATTATTATTGTTGTTATTATTATTATTATTGCATTATTATTATTATTATTATTATTATTGTTATTATTATTATTATTATTGTTATTATTGTTAGTATTATTATTATTATTATTATAATTTTTATTATTACCGGTATTGTTATTATTATTATTATTGTTATTATTATTATTATTGTTGTTATTATTATTATTATTATTATTATTATTATTATTGTTAATTATTATTATTATTATTATTTTTTCATTTTTGTCAAATTTTTAACTGAAAATCTTGACATTTGTAAACTAACTCACTAATTAATTCTTGACTCATAAAGCTAAGTCACTTAAGTTTTTTATTAAGTCTAGTCTCATATTAATAGCATTAGCCAAAATTGGAGTTCCTAGTATTAATTAATTTATTTATGTATTTATTTTTAATTTATTATTATTATTATTATTATTATTATTATTATTATTATTATTATTATTGTTATTGTTATTATTGTTATTGTTATTATTGTTATTATTATTATTATTATTATTATTGTTATTATTATTATTATTATTATTATTATTTTTTTTTTTTTTTTTTTTTTTCTCACTGTGCCTTGTCCATTCTATTTTACTTTTGCCAAACCATGCAACCAAAACTGGACCTTAAGGACCCTGTGATCGTGTATGGAAATTGGAGGCTTCTGATTCCTCCTGACTATGCCACGAAACAAACACACTCCTTCCATATAGGTGTGTGTGTGTGTGTGTGTTTCGTGTGTGTACAGTATGTTTCGTGTCTGTGTGTGTGTGTGTGTGTACAGTATGGTTTGTGTCTGTGTGTGTGTGTGTGTTTCATGTGTGTGTGTGTGTGTACAGTATGTTTTGTGTCTGTGTGTGTACAGTATGTTTTGTGTCTGTGTGTATGTGTGTGTGTTTCATGTCTCTGTGTGTGTGTGTGTACAGTATCTGTGTGTGTGTGTGTACAGTATGTTTGGTGTCTGTGTGTGTGTGTGTGTGTCTGTGTGTGTGTGTGTGTGTACATTATGTTTTGTGTCTGTGTGTGTGTGTACAGTATGTTTTGTGTGTGTGTGTGTACAGTATATGTGTGTGTGTGTGTGTGTGTGTTTCGTGGCAATATTTGAAGGACTCATTTATCTCCAATTTTCTGACCACATCACACACACACACACACACACACACACACACACACACACACACGGTTCCTTAAAACATTTAGAATTATTATACCTCAATACCTTATACTCCATAATTATATAACACACAACTTGTAGATAAAAAAAAAAATAAGATGGGCGTTTAATTATAAGTTATTACTATTACTACTACCACTACTTACTACCACTACTACTTACTAATAACTACCTACTACTACTATTACTACTACTACTATCTACTACTAATTACTACCTACTATTACTATTACTACCACCACTACTTACTAATAACTACCTACTACTATTACTACTACCACAATCCACTACTACCACAATCTACTACTATTACTACTACCACTATCTACTTCTACTAATTATTACTACTACCACTATCTACTACTACTACTACAACTACTAACTACTATACTACTATTAATACTATTTAATTAAGGAGATAGTTGCCCGTGCCTACTATCTTTTTACCTCTAGTTTATTCTATTATGTTAATTAGTATAGTTAATAATTATTTATTTATAATATTAGTATAGTTCTCTGTAAAAACAATATCTTCACTATATATTTTTGCTTCAAGTATATTTAGTCAATTAATAATTATACGTAATTGAGTTAATAATGTTAATTTAATACGCTGACATAATTATATAAACATTATTTTCCTAATTATTTTTCTTCGAGTTAATATAGTCAATTTTCAGTCTAGTTTATATTCATTAAAAATAATAAAATATAGATACATTATATAGATATTTTTTTCTTCCAGTATAGTCAATTATAATTTTTTGTTTATACATACTCATTTAAAATAATAATATATATATGTAAAATATTTTTCTAATTAATTTTCTTCCAGTATAGTCAATTATAATTATTTTTTATATATTAATTTAAAATAATAATATATACATACATTATTTTTCCCAATTATTTTTCTTCCAATATGTTTAATAAAATAAATATTAATCTAAAATACTGATATATATATAAACACAATATTTTCGTAATAGATTTAATTACATTTTATTAATTCTAGTTTACTGTGTTAATTAATAGTATTTTTTTTTTTAGTGAGGTAATGATATACTTTTGGTAAATTTGGAGCAACTTGATTCCTCCAAAGTATGTGAGAAAACAACAACAACACAGCCAGATTAACAAAAATAATAAATCACTATTACTACTATTACTACTACTACCACTACTAATATTACCACTACTACCACCACTACTACCACCACTACTACTACCACTACTACTACCACTACTACTACTACTACCACTACACTACTACTACTACTACTACTACTACCACTACCACTACTACTAATATTACTACTACTACCACTACTAATATTACTACCACTACAATTACCACCACTACTACTACTATTACTACCACTACTACTATTACTACCACCACTACTACCACCACCACTACTACCACTACTACCACCACTACTATTACTACTACTACCACTACTACTACTACTACTACTACTACTACTACTATTACTACCACCACCACTACTAGCACCACCACTACTACTACTACCACTACCACTACCACTACCACTACTACTACTACTATTTAATTAAAGAGATGGTTAGAATATTTTTGGTATATTCTGTGTTTTTCCTGTGCTTCCCTGCCTTCCTTTCTGTGTTTGTGTGTGTGTGTGTTTATGTGTGTGTGTGTGTGTGTGTTTGTTTATGTGTAAGTGTGTTTGTTGTGTGTGTATCTATGTTTGTTTATGTGTGTGTGTGTTTGTTTATGTGTGTGTGTGTATGTTTGTGTGTAAGTGTATGTTTGTTTGTTTGTGTGTGTGTGTGTATGTGTGTAAGTGTATGTTTGTTTATGTGTGTGTTTATGTGTGTGTGTAAGTGTATGTTTATGTGTGTGTGTGTGTGTGTGTGTGTGTGTGTGTGTGTAAAGGTATCCGGTTATTGCCTTGGAATAACGGAGGAATCGGTTGCTCCACATTAACCAACACTGTACTGTCATTCCCGTAATTAATAACATCAAAAATTCTGTACTGGTATAATAATAATAATAACATACAATTATTTTCCGTATTAATAAAATTCTATACTGTATAAATTCAGTCTAAATAATTATAAAATGTCTTCATAAAATTCATACAATATTTGTTATATTTATTTATGATGATATGTCATAGTCTTAATAATTATTGTCTTCATAAAATTCATATATTATTTATTATGTTTATTTATTATGATATGTCATAGTCTTAATAATTGAGGCGCACCGAAGCAGAAGGATATTAACTAACAAAATCAATATTCGCCAGAAAATGCAGTTAAAGATTGGGAATGATCAGTTCAAAAACTTTTTGAGTTAAAATTAGAATGAAGTGCTGTATATCAAATGAAAGCTGAGGAATTCAGCTTTCAATTGATATAACATAAAATTTGATCACAAAATATTATCATTATTTGTAATATTTTTGTTCTTTCTACTCACCAATCCATGTGTAGACATCCGAGTGTCGACTTTCATTTTTACTTTGTTTACTTCTCCAAAATGCCCCTCAACCCTCCCACCCCACTCTTCATGCCTTTATTATCCATTAAAGTGGCAAAAAAAAAGAGTAAATCCATGGAGTAAGCACATGTTGTGTAATGACAAGGACAGCTGGGTAGTGAACTGAGTTATGAGGAAGGCAGGCAATGGTTACATGGTGAGATTCCCACACACTCATTGGCCCGACCATCTTACATCTTGTCTCACATTGGCTGGTTGAGTGTGGGTGGAGTTAGTTCCCATTTACCCTGGCGTCCCCTGCCTAAGCATGTTCGAGGTAATCTAAGCAGAATACCACTTTGTATACAATAGGACTTCCAACTTTATGAAAGTGTCAGAACAACAATACTAACTCCACCAACTTGTACAGCAGGAATGCCAGATTCTGTAGATATAAAAAATCTCATTTTTTGCCTTCGTGGCGGTTAGTATCCTTTTGCTTCGGCGCGCCTCAATTATTGTCTTCATAATATTCATACGTTGTTTATTATGTATATTTATTATGATATCATGTCATAGTCTTAATAATTATTGTCTTCATAATATTCTTAAATTATTTGTTATGTATATTTATTATGATATTATGTCAGTCTTAATAATTATAAAATGTCTTCATAAAATTCATACATTATTTTTTATATTTATTTATTAATTATGATATCATGTCATAATCTTAATAATTATTGCCTTCATAAAATTCACACATTATTATTTATTGTTATGTTATTATGTCAGTCCTAATAATTATAATGTCTTAATAATATCCATACATTATTTGTTATATATATTTATTTTGTTATTATGTCATAGTATTAATAATTATAATGTCTTAATAATATCCATACATTATTATTCATGTTAATTATGTTTATTATTCATGTTTTTATTATGTTTATATGACAGAAAATGTACTTATTAAAATTACTACCTACTACTACAACTACTACTATTATTACTACTACTATTTATTATTGTTACTACTGTAGTTAAATAAGTCTTGTAACTCATTGGGTGGTATGCAAGGATATTCGTAGTGTGGTGTGGTACTATGGCTGTGTTACCATCGTCGTACACACCACCACCACCACCACCACCAATGTTCATGAATAACACCCATCGTTTTAATTCAAATAAAAAGTTAATATTATTGCACTTTTCTTCGTGTTTTTCAAGACTTTTTAAATTTAGGAGGAATTTATATAGGGAGGGTGTGTGTGTGTGTTATTTTGGTTGTAATTAGGGAGGGTGTGTGTTGTTATGGTGTTGTAATGAGGAAGGGTGTGTGTTGTTATGGTGTAAGAAGAAGTGTAGATATATTATTAAGGTGTTGTAAGGAGTGTAGATATTTTATTAAGGTGTTGTAAGGAGTGTAGCAATAAGAAAGGGTAGTGTATTATGTTATGGTGTCACGAAGGATATGTTATGGTGTTGTAAAGAGTGTAGATATGTTATTAAGGTGTTGTAAGGAGTGTAGTAATAAGGAAGGGTAGTGTATGGACTGGGGCATCAACTAGGGAAGGTGTTAATTAAAGAAGGATATGTTATGGTGTCAAGTAAGAAGTGTTGACATATTATTAAGGTGTAGTAAGGAGTGTAGGTATTTTATTATGGTGTAGTAAAGAGTGTTGACATATTATTAAGGTGTTGTAAAGAGTGTTGACATATTATTAAGGTGTAGTAAGGAGTGTAGATATTTTATTATGGTGTAGTAAGGAGTGTAGCAATAAGGAAGGGTAGTGTATTATGTTAAGGTGTCACAGAAGGATATGTTAAGGTGTCACGAAAGGAGTGTAGATAAGTTATTAAGGTGTTGTAAAGAGTGTTGACATATTATTAAGGTGTAGTAAGGAGTGTAGCAATAAGAAAGGGTAGTGTATGTACAGGGGCATCAACAAGGGAAGGTGTTAATGCATGTATTAATAAAGGTCTGGGTACATGGTGAAGTAGAGCCACTAACAACAAAAGGTTAGAGGCTCGTAGTGGGTCAGGTGGACACACAGTAGACGAGTGACTGTGTAGACATGACTGGGCTCTCTCCTGTAGTGCTGTCATTAGTATATGACCTTCTAGTGACAGTCCTGGCTCTGTGAGGAAGGAGAACGTTACATGAATATTACTAGGTGTTATAAGATAAAGTACAGGGAATGAAAACGTTACATAAATATTACTAGGTGTTGGATGGTTGTATGAGAGAGGTGAAAGCCAAAGTGAATGGTCTGGGGGTGAAGTTGAGGCTGAATGAAGCAAATTGGTCCCTGGTGGCAAGTTTGTTTGCAGATGACACTGTGTTGATGGCTGAGAGTGAAAGGAATTTACAGAGAGTGGTGGACGAATTTCAGTCTGTGTGTAAACGAAGGAAACTGAAGGTGAATGTAGGTAAAAGTAAAGTGATGGTATTTGAGAGAGCAGAAACTGAAGTGATTGACTTTGCTACACCTTACAGAGTGGCTGTACCAACTGGGACGAAGTGTGAGATAACTCTGAGGGGTGAGATAATGGAGGAAGTGAAGGAGTTTAAGTACCTGGGTACAGTTATGTGTAAACATGGAAGTATGGAAGGAGAAATTAGGGAGAGAGCAGTGAGGGGTAGACAGGTCATAGGATCACTGGGGAGGATTATGAAGGGTAGAAGTGTGAGTATGGAAGTGAAAAAGGGGACTGAGAAATAGTATAATCCTGCCAACACTGACATATGCGTCGGAGACATGGACATGGAGTAGGGCTCATCAGTCTAGAATAGGTGCTGTGGAAATGAGTTACTTGAGAGGAGCATGTGGACTTACTAGATGGGATGGAGAAAGTAATGAGAGTGTGTATGTATGAGTGATATACTTTAGAATAGGTGCTGTGGAAATGAGTTATCTGAGAGGAGCATGTGGACTTACTAGGTGGGATGGAGAAAGTAATGAGAGTGTGTGTGTATGAGAGATGTGGTATGAGTGAGAAGGCAATTGGTATTGAGTGTGGAGTGGTTGAGAGAGTGAAGCGTGATACATTGAGATGGTTTGGACATGTAGAGAGAATGCAAGGTGAGGAGTTTGTAAAGAAGGTGTATGGAAGTGAAGTTGTGGCACCTGGTGTGAGAGGCAGACCTCCGGTTAGATGGCAGAACAGAGTGGAAGAGTATGTAAAGGAGAGAAACGTGAGGGGCAGAGTAGGGCTTGAACAAGTAAGGAGGGAGTGTTGGAGGGAACGAGGCGTCGGAGCTATAGATAGATAGATAGATACTAGGTTTTACAAGATACAGGGAATGAAGAGGTTACATAAATATTACAAGATGTTACAAGATACAGAGAATGAAAAGGTTAGATTAATATTACAAGATGTCTCTGTGGGGAATGAAAAGGTTAGATAAATATTACAACATGTTACAAGATACTGAGAATGAAAATGTTAGATTAATATTACTAGGTGTTACAAGATACAGTACAGGGAATGAAAACAAGATACAAGGAATGAAAAGGTTACATAAATATTACTAGATGTTACAAAATACAGTATAAGGAATGAAAAGGTTAGATAAATATTACAAGATGTTACAAGATACAAGGAGTGAAAAGGTTAGATAAATATTACGAGGTGTTACAAAATACAGTATAAGGAATGAAAAGGTTAGATAAATATTACAAGATGTTACAAAATACAGGGAAAATGTCAGATTAATATTACAAGATGGCTCTGTGGGCAATCAATACATTAGTTAAATATTACAAGATGTTACAAGATTACGAGGTGTTACAAAATACAGTATAGGGAATGAAAAGGTTAGATTAATATTACAAGATATTACAAGATACAATACAAATACAAAATATACAATTCTATGGACATTAAACCCTTCATAAATACAACTATACGAATACAAAAATACAAATGTTTACACGTCAACAACAGAAACTATAGATAAAAATTTTTCCTTACACACATTAATTAAGGGGAGAATATAATTTGGTTTACATTGGAGTGCCTTGATTCCTCCAAAGTATGCCAGGAAACAACAGGACCAGATTAATTAAATAAGGCAGTAATTCTTTTTTGATACATTGGATAAATAAGAATAAATACAACAAGAATATAAAATACGAAATAAATTAGATTGAAATAAATTAGAGTGAAATAAATGATAAACTTTGTAACAAAACTCAACAGTAATATTTTTATAGTAATTAAATAGTTAAATAATTAATAATATAGGGTTTAATTTCAACACGATTTAGTTAGTTAGTTAAGGTGGTAATTCTTTTTTGTTACATTGGAGTGCCTTGATTCCTCCAAAGTATGCCAGGAAACAACAGGACCAGAACAGCAAAAATAATGGTGTTCTGTTGTTGTTGCTTGGAATAGTTTGGAGGATTCAGTTGCTCCAGATTTACCAACACAAAACTTAACCCCTTAATAATGAAAAAAAATAATGGTGTCCTGTTCCTTGAAATAACTTGGTGGAATCATTAACATTATCTAAAAAAAATCCCTAATAAGCTATACTACCCTTCCATTAATGAGAAATATATAAATAATTTTGTGGAATCATTATTATTATTATCTAAAAAAAATTCCTAATAAGCTATACTACCCTTCCCTTTAATTAGAAATATAACTTTACGAATATAACAAAAAAAAATAATGGTGTCCTGTTAATTACTTGAAATAATTTGGTGGAATCATTATTATTATTACCTAAAAAAAATTCCTAATAAGCTATACTACCCTCCCATTAATGAGAAATATAACTTTACGAATTAGTTTACGAATACAATATAACAAAAAATGACTTACGTATTCTGAGGATAATTACAGCCGAGAGGAGTAACAATTCGGTGGTGTCAAGGGAATGTTCTTTAAATGTTCTTAGGGCTGCCTTCACATCACACCATTTGTTCTTCTCCTGTTCTCTCTTCACTGATATCCCCTGAAGCATTACACATTATTATTAAACATTGAATTTAGGGACCCTGTGTTGTAGTCAGAATATTGGAGGTAAATGACTTTTTTTAAATATTGCCACAAAACACACAGAATTTTTGTAAACATGAGTGTTCCCCCCCTAAAAAAAAATATAAATAACAGTAAATAAATAAGATCTATAATTATACACATACTACTTACCACTCCTTCAGACAAAATATAAATAAATACAGTAAGATAAATAAGATCTATAAACATATTTCACTCGCCACTCCTTCAGACAAAATATAAATAACAATAAATATGATCTATAAATATCAACAACAACATATTTCACTCACCACTCCTTCAGACAAAAAATAAATAAATACAGTAAGATAAATAAGATCTATAAACATCAACAACAACAACAACAACAACATATATCACTCACCACTCCTTCAGACAAAATATAAATAACAATAAAATAAGATCTATAAATATCAACAACAACAACAACAACAACATATTTCACTCACCACTCCTTCAGACAAAAAATAAATAAATACAGTAAGATAACTAAGATCTATAAACATATTTCACTCACAACTCCTTCAGACAAAATATAAATAAGATCTATAATTATACACATGTTACTCACCACTCCTTCAGTATACGGTTTAACATCATCATCTTCATCATCATCATCATCAACCTCACTGTGTTTCTGGATGAGGGTAGATGGACAACAGGCAGCGTGGAGTAACAGGAGTTGAGGCCAGGCACGTGTCAGTAGGAGTAACAGGTCGTTGGTTGATAGTGGGGAAAGGTATGGAGAGGAACGACACTGTTTGACCACCCATACCAATAACTGAACACACACATCCTCTCGTAGAAGACCTGTATAAAGAGAGATTGGGTCATTATCAGGGAGAATATTAAACCATTACACACACACTTCCCATCCCCATAACTGAAAACACACCTCCTCTCGTAGCAGACCTGTATAAAGAGAGATTGGGTCATAATTGGGGAGAATATTATACCATTACACACACACTTATCATACCAACACCATTACACACACACATTTCCCATCCCTATAACTGAACACACACCTCCTCTCGTAGCAGACCTGTATAAATAGAAATTGGATTATTATTATTATTACTGGGGAGAATATTATACCATTACACACACACTTCTCATACCAACACCATTACACACACACTTCCCATCCCCATAACTGTACACACACCTCCTCTCGTAGCAGACCTGTATAAATAGAAATTGGGTCATAATTAGGGAGAATATTAAACGATTACACATTTACTTATCATACCAACACAATTACACAAACACTTCCCATCCCAATAACTGTACACACACCTCCTCTCGTAGCAGACCTGAAGAAAGAGAAATTGGGTCATAATTGGGGAGAATATTAAACGATTACACATCTACTTCACATACCAACACAATTACACACACACACACACACACACTTCCCATCCCCATAACTGAAAACACACCTCCTCTCGTAGAAGACCTGTATAAAGAGAGATTGGGTCATAATTGGGGAGAATATTATACTATTACACACACACTTCACATACCAACACTATTACACACACACTTCCCATCCCAATAACTGAAAACACACCACCTCTCGTAGCAGACCTGTATAAATAGAAATTAGGTTATTGTCGGGGAGAATATTAAAAGATCACACATTTAATTCACATACCAACACAATTACACATTTATTTATCGTCCCAACACAATTACACACACATTTCCCATCCCTATAACTGTACACACACCTCCTCTCGTAGCAGACCTGTATAAAGAGAAATTGGGTTATTACTAGGGAGAATATTAAACTATTACACATTTACTTCACATACCAACACAATTACACATTTATTTATCGTCCCAACACAATTACACACACACTTCCCATCCCCATAACTGAACACACACCTCCTCTCGTAGCAGACCTGTATAAATAGAAATTAGATTATTATTATTATTATTGGGGAGAATATTAAACCATTACACATTTACTTCACATACCAATACACACATATACACTTAATTAACATACCAATACACACACATATACACTTCACATACTAATACCAATACACACATATACACTTAACATACCAATACACACATACACATAACCCATATACACTTCCAATACCATCACACATATACACTTTCACATACCAATACACACACACATACACTTAACATACCAATACACACACACACACACACACACACACACACACACACATCCCATCCCACGAAACAGTTCCCCTATTAATACCGTTGAAGGGGTCTGTTTTTTTGACAGGCTTGGGGGGGGTTTAGGGGGGTATGGGAGTAGGGGGACAGGCTTGGGGGGGTTTTGGGATGTGCGGGAGTAGGGGGACAGACTTGGGGGGGGGAGTTAGGGAGGTGCAGGAATAGGGGACACCCCAAGCCTGTTCCCCTATTCCCGCACCCCCCCCCCCCCCACAAGCCTGTCCCCTTACTTCCGCACCCCCTTAAAAACCAACTTGTCATTAATTAACTTACCAGACCTATTGTTGTTGTTATTATTGTTGTTGTTGTGGTGTTGTTGTTGTTGTTGTTGTTGTTGCTGTTGTTGTTGTTGTTGTTGTTGTTGTTGATCATAAGTTGGCAGGACAGTACTTAAGGAAAAGGGTTGAAGTACTGACGAAGGGAAGGAAGGAGAAAGTAGGTATGGTAGTAGATGTTGTGGTAATAGTGAGGTGTATTGGGTTGTTGTTGTTGGTTGTGGTTGTGGTGGTTGTGGTGGTGTTGTTGGTGTGTTTGGTGTTGGTGTTGGTAGTTGTAGTAGTGGTGGTGGTTGTGTTAGTGTTGTTGGTGGTTGTGGTAGTGTTGTTAGTGTTGTTGTTGGTGGTTGTGTTGTTGTTGGTGGTGGTTGTGTTGTTGTTGGTGGTGGTTGTGGTGGTGTTGTTGGTGGTTGTGCTGGTGGTCGTGTTAGTGATAGTTGTGGTGGTGGTGTTGTTGTTGGTTGTGGTGGTAGTGTTGTTGTTGGTAATGTTAGTGATAGTTGTGGTGGTGGTGGTGTTGGTGGTGGTAGTGTTGTATGGGTAGACAGAGGTGAGGGTGGTGTTGGAATAGATGCTGTTGGCTCTACATATGTATTCTTTGGGAGTAACGTTGATCGTATTCTGTCAAAAGAAGAGAATGAAG
>JAWQEG010008277.1:0-2500 GCA_033782935.1 Petrolisthes cinctipes | reverse complement strand
GGTGGAGAGTTGGAGAGGGGAAGGGATAGGTAGAGTGGGAGGGATAGGTAGAGAAGGAGGGAAGAAGGGATGGAGAGAGAGTAGGGAGAGGTGGAGAAGGAGGGAAAGAGGTAGGAAGGGAGAGGTGGAGAATTGGAGAGAGGGAGAGGTGGAGAGTTGGAGAGAAAGAGGAAGGAAGGGAGGAAGGAAGGGAGGAAGGAAGGGAGGGAGGGAAAGAGGAAGGGAGGGGAGGGAAAGAGGGAGGGGTGGAGAATTGGAGAGAGGGAGGGAGAGGTGTAGAGGTGGAGAGAGAGAGGGAGGGAGAGGTGGAGAGTTGGAGAGAGAGACGTAGGGAGAGGTGTAGAGAAGGAGAGGTAGGAAGGGAGAGAAAGAGGAAAGGAGAGAAAGAGGAAGGGAGAGGTAGGGAGAGGTGGAGAGGTATTGAGGTAAGTATACTTGCATAACTTCACACCACAAGTTCCTTAAGGGGGAAGTTTTGTGTTGGTAAATCTGGAGCAACTGAATCCTCCAAACTATTCCAAGCAACAACAACAACAACAGAACACCATTATTTTTGTTCATCTGGTCCTGTTGTTTCCTGGCATACTTTGGAGGAATCAAGGCACTCCAATGTAACAAAAAATAATTATATATATACCACCTTAAGGGACCCTGTGTGTGTGTGTGTGTGTGTGTGTGTGTGTGTGTGTGTGTGTGTGTGTGTGTGTGTGTGTGATGTAGTCAGAAAATTGGAGGTTAATGAGTCCTTCAAATATTGCCACGAAACACACACACACACACACACACACACACACACACACACAAACAGAAGCATCACACACACACACACATACACACACACACACACACACACACACACACACAAACACACACACACACACACACACACACACACACACACACACACCTATACTGAAGAAGCTTGTGTATTTGTTTCGTGGCATAGTCAGGAGGAATCAGAAGCCGCCACCACACACACACACACACACACACACACCTATACTGAAGGAGCTTGTTTGTTTGTTTCGTGGTATAGTCAGGAGGAATCAGAAGCCTCCACACACACACACACACACACACACACACACACACACACACACACACACACACACACACACACACCTATACTGAAGGAGCTTGTGTGTTTGTTTCGTGGCATAGTGAGGAGGAATCAGAAGCCACCAAGTCTCATACACGATCACACAGGGTCCTTAAAATTTCATATGAGAAAAAAAAATCATGCTGAGGGAAATGGTAGGACAAATAATCATTATATTAAAAATTCAACTGCTTTTAGGGTCCATTAGTTGGTGTGTGTGTGTGTGTGTGTGTGTGTGTGTGTGTGTGTGTGTGTGTGTGTGTGTGTGTGTGTGTGTGTGTGTGTGTGTGTGTGTGTGTGTGTGTGTGTGAGGAGGGAGAGAAGGAAGGAGGGAGGGAATGAGAATAGGGAAGGAGAGAGGAGAGAAGGGAAGGAAGGAGGGATGAGAGAGGGAGGAAATGAAAGAGGGAGGAGAGAAGGAGGAAGGAAGGAGAGAGAAGGGAGGAAGAAGGAAATGAAAGAGGGAGGAAAGGAGGGAAGGAATGGAAGGAGAGAGAGAGAGAGAAAGAGGGAGGAAAGGAGGAGGAATGGAGAGAAAGGATGGAAAGGAGGAATTGTTGTTTTGTAATGTAACACTCTGTAACTGTAATACAACATTATTATTATTATTAGGTTTGTTGTTTTGTAATGTAAGACTATGTAACTGTAATACAACATTATTATTATTATTAGGTTTGTTGTTTTGTAATGTAAGACTATGTAACTGTAATACAACATTATTATTATTATTAGGTTTGTTGTTTTGTAATGTAAGACTATGTAACTGTAATACAACATTATTATTATTATTAGGTTTGTTGTTTTGTAATGTAAGACTATGTAACTGTAATACAACATTATTATTATTATTAGGTTTGTTGTTTTGTAATGTAAGACTATGTAACTGTAATACAACATTATTATTATTATTAGGTTTGTTGTTTTGTAATGTAACACTATGTAACTGTAATACAACATTATTATTATTATTAGGTTTGTTGTTTTGTAATGTAACACTATGTAACTGTAATACAACATTATTATTATTATTAGGTTTGTTGTTTTGTAATGTAACACTATGTAACTGTAATACAACATTATTATTATTATTAGGTTTGTTGTTTTGTAATGTAACACTATGTAACTGTAATACAACATTATTATTATTATTAGGTTTGTTGTTTTGTAATCACAGAGTCACTTGGTAGACCATTCACTGCAGTACTTCCACAATAATGAATGACCTCTCTTTACAATAATGAATGACCTCTCTTTCCAATAATGAATGACCTCTCTTTACAATAATGAATGACCTCTCTTTACAATAATGAATGACCTCTCTTTACAATAGTGAATGACCTCTCTTTCCAAAATTAAATGACCTCTCTTTCCAACAATGAATGACCTCTCTTTCACAATAAT
>JAWQEG010008276.1:2500-5000 GCA_033782935.1 Petrolisthes cinctipes | reverse complement strand
TACACTGCCACGTGAACCTGTGTATAGTCGAGTGAGCAAGGCCTTTGGATTGCAACCTAAGGAGCCCAGTCAACCCAGAGATCCCAGCCCAGGTAAAGTCAAGACCAAAGACCCAATCTACACAATGCCTTTACCTTTGACCCCCAAGGAAGAGGAGGAACAGGCTGCACAGAGAAAACGTGAATCTCTGTATAGCCAGGGGTCATCATCTGATTATGGGAAGTTCACCGTCCGTGTTGGGGAAATTGGAGTAACACCAAGTCGACCAGCCGTCATCACCATCAACAACCCCGGGTATGCTGCTCCCACTGGTCTGTCCACTACACTGCCTGCTGCCACTAAACCAGAAACCTCACCATCACCGTCCACACCAACAGCACCGTGCCGTACCAAGGAGAAAGCTGCTACACTCCCTGCACCAAAACCACCAACCAAGTCTGTGAGCATGAGTCCAACGGCACATGTGAAGCTCATTGAGAAAACCAGTAATGACAAGTCCTCCTCCAGTGAGCAACCCAAGGTGGACTCTGAGACGTCCCTGGTGGAGAGTTCAGACACAGAGTCAACAGGGCGCACCAGACTGAGTAACCTGGTGGAGGAGTTGGCACAGGAGCTGGAGGCAGTCAGTCGTAGGCTTGGCTCAACCCCAGAAACCAGTGAACAGAACAAGAAGGAAGTTCTGGCCAAGCTGCTCTCAACATACGACATACCCAAGAACTTGCGTCGTGTAGAGGAAGCAGACGAGAATGCCATACTGGAGGCAGAACAGGCGCTGGTACCAGGCTCAATCAGCATGGATGAACTACGCTACGTGGATGAAGAAAACGCTGAGACCGTGTACGCTGATGTGCCCGACTACTCCCAGGACGAGTTTGTGATAGCCCTGGACGACGAGAACGACCCACGCTACGCCTCACTCACACGCACCCTCAGGGAACAGAAGATGGGTGAGTCTCCAGGGCGTGTGAGCAAACGCACTGCCGCAGTCTACGCCAACGCACTCAATGTGGTCACTGCCCTCAAAGTACTCATCAACTCCAAGTCCACTCAGGCTGCCACAGTGCTCAACAAGATGGGCACACTGGCACGACCCTACTCACACAAGGTTCAAGGCAGCATCTCAGACACTACATGGATTCAACGCATCATCTACCACAAGTCGGTGAGTAGGAAATAGTAGTAGTAAACACTGAGGGTCAACAACTCTTGTCATGATCTGAGGCACAACGTGAATTAATACCAACTGAGGTGTTTGATTTCGGGAGGAGTTTGTCTCATTCACGACTCGATATCTGAAGTAACAAACAGACCAAAAAGGTGATATGTAGAGAGAACATTTAGTTATAACTGTAGAGGGCATCCCAGAAGATCATATTGTGTACAGTTGTGGCCATAAGTTTCAATATATACTTATGAATAACTTCAGCAAATTGCTGTCTAATGTCTTCACGTTTTCATATGATGTTATTGTTTTGAATAATGAGTAGCTGCTTGTATTAAATTAAAAAATGGTTCTTAACGTGTGTGTGTGTGTGTGAATAGTGAGTAGCTGCTTGTATTAAATTAAAAAATGGTACTTAACGTGTGTGTGTGTGTGTGAATAGTGAGTAGCTGCTTGTATTATATTAGAAAATGGTACTTAACATGTGTGTGTTATATTTTATTGAATAGTGAGTAGTTGCTTGTAGTAATTTAGAAAATGGTACTTAAAATATGTGTGTGAATAGTGAGTATCTGTTTTCAGTAATATAGAAGATGGTACATAGTAGTAAATATCATGGCAATAAAGAACAACACGTGTATGATTTCGCAGCACCTCATAATAATAACTGAGGGGGTTGAGTTGACATGAGGTGTTGAATGATTATATTTTGATATGATACTAATTTATTTGCACGATGGAAGGAAAGTGTTGGTGGTTATTTGATTGTGGCTGTACTTAACCTACTTCATTGTAATGTTTCTCAGCTAACAAACAAACAGAGGGAAGCTGTCAAACGTTTACATGAATCACCCCAATGTGGATTATTATTATTATTATTATTATTATTATTATTATTATTATTCACAACTGTACACTCACAATCCAACACAAGAAGCATCCAGGTTTGCTTACAACACTATTTATGAAAAGCCATGTAATACAGTCATGTCTTGTGTTGCACTGGTGTTGTTGTGTGTGTGTGTGTGTGTGTGTGTACTCATGATAGTTCGGGTGGTTGTCCTGTCGTGTGTGTGTGTGTGTGTGTGTGTGTGTGTGTGAGAGAAAATGAGGGATCTTTACTGTACTTGGATCATTGTTGTGAGTGTGTGTGTGTGTGTGTGTGTGTGTGTGTGTGTGTGAGAGAGAAAAATGAGGGATCTTTACTGTACTTGGATCCTTGCTGTGTGTCGTGTGTGTGTAAAAATAAGGGATCTTTACTGTACTTACTTCCTTGCTGTGTGTGTGTGTGTGTGTGTGAGAGAGGGATCTTTACTGTACTTGGTTCCTTGCTGTGTG
>JAWQEG010008275.1:0-87139 GCA_033782935.1 Petrolisthes cinctipes | reverse complement strand
GGATTTCAATCTACCCAAGAACACCAACAGTCTGGAGAGTGGGACAAACACATAATTATCAAGGGACAAAGGAATTTTTTTTTTTTCCTGTTTCTACTTTTAAACCCTCATTTGTTTATTACGTCTGATATCTTCAAGGTGGACAACTCCTCCATTGAGGTATATCAACAGTCAAGACACCTCACACTCACACACCCTCTGATCACTCTCGGAACGACGCCACCTCAGAGCTAGTTCATGAGAGTTTATAACACACGGCCTCATTGCCGCACGAGGGAAATATGTGAGCGAATGCTATAATGTTTCAAAACGTTCTCGGGGCTGTAACAACACTAAAATTCGGGTTTTACAGTCGCTGGTCTACCTGACGTAAACATTTTTACGTCCCCTTTTCTCATAGTGACTCTCAGGTGGTCACCATATGTCTCCGAAATGTCAGTCATTCTATACCAAGAATGAGACAGAGGTTCCCTAACCTGTACTGACAGAGGGTTTCATTTATGTGTGTCTTTCAGTGGTGAGGCAACTATTGGTGTCCAAAATTTTTTCACAAAATTGGTGTATTTGTGATTTTGCAGAACTTTTCCAGACATATCAGTTAACTGCTTTGACCCACCAGTCTCCTTTACTGTTTGGCTCAAAAAAAAAAAAAAAAAAAGTATATTTTTTCACCTTCACGGTGGTCCATACCAAATTCAAACAAACCAATGATAAACTATACGGCACCGGGTGTTACCTATCTTCCTACTAAGCTGCACATGGCACCCATTGTGTCATGTCCAAGCTCTCAGGGATGATATTACGGCCACCCTAGGTCTCTCCTTGGATCGCCTGTTTTGTATTCCCATGACGGGGAGACTTAGATCAGCAAGATCTGTGTCTCGTACACTATACTCATTCAATTGGGGGGTTTAACTATGGCCTTAACCTTTCTTCGCATGCACTCCACATAGGGGATGCAGGCGATGGGATATTGGGGCTTCGGCTTACCCTCTTTGATGACTTTTATTAAGGCTCAGGACGGGCCTGGCGTTACGCTCACGACACTGTCACCCACGGCAATGGATTTGGCTTTCATGTGTGTAATTAACTTTTTAAATTTTTGAAAATTACATATGGAAACATGTTTAACATCATGTCAGGACTTTACCCTGTCATTTTGTAAATGTAGTTTTGAATCACCCTGTATATATATATATATATATATATATATATATATATATATATATATATATATATATATATATATATATATATATATATATATATATATATATATATATGTATATATATATATATATATATATATATATATATATATATATATATATATGTATATATATATACATAAAGCCAAGGTTCTGTCTGCGTGTGTGTGTGTGTGTGTGTGTGTGTGTGTCCGCGATGCACGCCTAAACCGTCCAACTTTGTGTCCTCAAAATTTGCATGTAGGTGAGTCTTGATCCCGTTCAGGTTTAGGGGGGGTCATACAACGAAACCACATATAACGAAACGTGCAAGCGAAATAATAATAAATTACAGGGGAAAAATCTACGGAATCACCATACCACAGTTCAGCCTTCCGCAAAAACACGGTCAATTTTAAAGTTTCATTTAGGTAAATTTTTTCTTACAGACTTGTAGAGCTTGATTTTACACACCAGAATCTGTAAACTAAAGCTTCCTATGTCCACTCGTTTGCGTACAGCAGCGCCATGAGTAATAAAGTAGTTACCCCTAAAACCCCCCTAAAAATGAGAACACGTGTTCTATTATTAAATTATCGGATACTGGTCCAGAAATCAACAGCTCATGAACATATTTTAGGCTACAGCACGGATATTATTCAATTTGTTTATGCCTTATCTCAGTAAGTATATTGTCGTTTACCTATATTATTACATTTTATCCATTTTTATGATTGATTTCTACCATATTGGTATAATATTTTGGTAAATATTGAATGAATTACCGTTATTGCATACCGTTTTTCTACCTTCATTACCCACTTATTTAGACCATTCTAAGACTATTTTCTTCTATGGCATTTCCTCCGCAAATGCCCCATTTCCAAGATAGGGCATATTCAAATGGGGCATTTTGAAATTAGCCTGACCTTACCTGACTTTACCTAACCTAACCTAGACCACATCAGACTACCGGGACCTAACCTGGGCAAACTACCGGGACCTAACCTGGGCAAACTACCAGGAAAACGGTAATTCTTTCAATAATTACCAATATTTTTGTACATTATTTTCTTGAGCTCTTGATTCCTGCTCCAGTATCAAACACCATTGTCATATTGATTCTCATTATTGTCCTATAGAGTTTCACTTTTGTCAAATTGATTTTCATTATTGCCATATTTATTTTCAGATTGGTAGAATATTTTTGTAATCCAGTATCAAACACCATTGTCATATTGATTCTCAGTATTGTCCTATAGAGTTTCAGTTTTGTCAAATTGATTTTCATTATTGCCATATTTATTTTCTGATTGGTAGAATATTTTTGTAACTTATTTTCTTGACGTCTTGATTCCTGCTACGGTATCAAACACCATTGTCATATTGAATCTCAGTATTGTCCTATTGAGTTTCAGTTTTGTCTAATTGATTTTCATTATTGCCAAGATATTCAATGGGGCATTTTGAAATTAGCCTGACCTTACCTTACCTGACCTTACCTAGACCGCATCAGACTACCGGGACCTAACCTGGGCAAACTACCGGGAAAACGGTAATTCTTTCAATAAATACCAATATTTTGTACAATATTTTCTTGAGCTCTTGATTCCTGCTCCAGTATCAAACACCATTGTCATATTGATTCTCATTATTGTCCTATAGAGTTTCACTTTTGTCAAATTGATTTTCATTATTGCCATATTTATTGTCGTCAACCGGAGTCGTGAAAAATGTCGTTTACCAGGAGGCACTTCAGTAAAATGCTTAGTAACGCAATTAATAGAAAAAGAAGGAAATATTATTAATTATGCTAATATTAGAATGATGGAGTTATTGAATGAGGGAGAAACATTGATATAATAAACATTTGAAAACGACTAATACCTCCAATTATTCACCCACCCACCTCTATTACTAATCATCCATCCATCCATTTATTTTATCTAACCACTAAACCATCCCTCCCTCTCCCCCTTCCTTCCCTCCTTCCCTTCCTTCTATCCACCCACCACCCGATCTGCTCCAAACCGCCCGAAGGGCGGTGGAAGGGCGGCCGCAGGCCGCCAGCCCTCCGCAGGAGCTAGCGGCTCCTAGCCGCCCGAAGGGCGGCGGAGCAGCTAGTATATATATATATCTGAGAGAGCGAGAGAGCAAACATTACCAACGCATCTTTTACCTTCATTCTTAAAAATATCCATGATTACGTAACGAAGGTGATATACACGTGAATAATCTCATTCTATGTTCAAAATGGATGATAAGAAAATAACTTCACATTCATGCTAGGAACAACATATTTTCTTTGTTGACTGCTTCTGCTGTGAAGCTTATTTTAAGCTTGTAGGAAAAAAATAATAATCTTCGTCTTACCTTGTAGGTTCAGGGATCACAATTATAGTCAATTATCTTGTGTAGAACTTTACCCGCAATTCATAATCCGCTCAACAATCCATAAAGATGCAATTACACCAACGAAGCGAAATTATACCGTCACTGGTTAATGCTTAACGGTAAGTGTACAGTTAATGCCTCTCGGCAAAATGATGAGAGGAAGCACCTGCACACCCTCCCTCTTCTCTTGCCCACGACACACTAGTCACAGGCCCAACTGGCCAACTTTTCCAAGCCGCCCAAAGGCCCCAACTAACCTGGCCACGATTTTCCTGCGCTGCTCCTTCCTCGAAGGCAAAAAGCCTTTCTAATATTATGGAAGAGGAACACCAGCAAAACATTCTAATGTTACATTATGACTCCTTCATTATCAAGGGGGTAATATAGTGTTGGTAAAACTGCAGCAACTGATTCCTCCAAGCAATTCCAATTAACAGGCCATCATTATTTTGGCAAATATAGTCTTGTTTCCTAATCTACTTTGGAGGAGGTACTCTATATTAAACTAAAATTATACTATACTCTTAACACGCATTGTCAAACCAATTTTCAATATAGTAGTCACATTAAATTTGATTTTTTTCTGGTTCCATTGCCATGGTACAGCTATGGACTATAGTCCAGAAACCAAAGGCTGATCCACCCCCACCGTGAGATGTTTTAACCAATTTTGTCACTAGATGGCTGTGTCATACGGGCTAGCTAAATCAAGGAATTGGACAACGTTGTCAGAATATGAGACAGGATCATAAATGGTGGTTTCAAAGCGTTAAATATCTTGATATGCTAAAATTTAAGGTTGACATAATTCTTGTTGTCGTTTCGAAACGTAGCAAGTCTCTACGTGTCTGACTTAGGCTGGTTTAATATCGTTCGAATGTATAAATCGTTAATCATATATATATATATATATATATATATATATATATATATATATATATATATATATATAAATATATATATATATATATATATATATATATATATATATATATATATATATATATATATATATATATATATATATATATATATATATATATATATATATATATATATATATATATATATATATATATATATATATATATATATATTTATTGCGTAACTTATTTCGTCATATATTAGTAATAGCAAATGAAGACTATTGCTGAAGTAACTGTATAACATTTTCCAACTGCCAAGGAAGTGTTAATGAAAAACAGTGAACATATAACATTATGGCAGAGAAGCTGTATAATAACTGTTTGCTTATGCTGCCATAAACAATGACTTGGCATATAATAAATATATAAACTTACACCTTACATTCCCTAATGAGTGCTAGGCATTAGAAGACGACACCTAAATTGCCGTGGAAATTCTCAGTTGTACACATAATAGTTTGTTAGTTAAGATAGCCAGAAAATGTAAAGCTTAGCATGAGACGGATGTTTTCATGTAGGCATTAATCGTTATTATTACAATCCCTGGTGCAAATGCTTTATTGATTCTTGGGTGATGGGATGGTGTGCTTTCTGTGATGTAGTATATATTTATTTTGTCTACGGAATGATGGTGCATCCATAATTTAAAAAGTAGAAAGTTACACAAAATTATCAAATGAACGAAGCAGAAAAGATTAATAATTCAGAAAGAAACAAAAAGGAAAGGAGAGTGATGTGAGGTGAGATGAGCTGTCAAGTGTTGCTGTTTGAAGGGCATCTTCCTGTATTTGAAATTTAAAGAGAGAGAGAGAGAGAGAGAGAGAGAGAGAGAGAGAGAGAGAGAGAGAGAGAGAGCACATACAGAAAAATATATAGAAAAAGTATGAAACCACTGAACACAATTTTAAATATATTTCAAGAGGAAGAAGACCGTCCTAGGTCTGGAAAATCCTTTATGAAGACGAAATTGGAGATAATCTACGGCAAGTTAGGTGGCGAAGACCATTATTATAACTGTTGGTGAAGCTTCATGGTTTCAAACCCTATTACCAAGGTAGAAAGCAGCAAGGCTACTGTCTCCCTCGTGAGTTGCTACTTCGAGTCGAAGGTGACACACATATCGGTGTAGATAATATGGTTGTGGCATTCTAAAAAATAAAAAAGATAATATATATTTATATACAGAGAGAGAGAGAGAGAGAGAGAGAGAGAGAGAGAGAGAGAGAGAGAGCAAACATTACCAACGCATCTTTTACCCTCATTTTTACAAATACCTATGATTACGTAACGAAAGTGATATCCACGTGAATAATATCATTCTATGTTCAAAATGGATGATAAAAAAATTACTTCACATTCATGCTAGGAACAACATATTCCTTGTTGACTGCTTCTGGTGTGAAGCTTATTTTAAGCTTGTATGAAAAAAAAAAACAATAATCTTCGTCTTACCTTGTAGGTGCAGGGATCACTATTATAGTCAATTATCTGTTATAGAACTTTATCCGTATTTCATAATCTGCGCTCAACAATCCATAACGATGCAATTACACCAACGAAGCGAAATTATACCGTCACTGGTTAATGCTTAACGGTAAGTGTACAGTCAATGCCTCTCGGCAAAATGATGAGAGGAAGCACCTGCACAACCTCACTCTTCTCTTGCCCACGACACACTAGTCACAGGCCCAACTAGCCAACTTTTCCAAGCCGCCCAAAGGCCTCAACCAATCGGGCCACCATTTTCCTGCGCTGCTTCTGCCTCGAAGGCAAAAAGCCTTTCTAATAATATGGAAAAGGAACGCTAGCAAAACATTCTAATGTTACATTATGACTCCTTCATTATCAAGGGGGTAATATAGTGTTGGTAGAACTGCAGCAACTGATTCCTCCAAGCAATTCCAATTAACAGGCCATCATTATTTTGGCAAATATGGTCCTGTTTCCTAGTCTACTTTGGAGGAGGTACTCTATATTAAACTAAAATTTACTATCCCTTAACACGCATTGTCAAACTCATTTTCAATATAATAGTCACATTAAATTTGATTTTTTTTTCAGGTTCCATTGCCATGGTACAGTTATGGACTATAGTCATGAAACCAAAGGCTGATCCACCCCCACCGTGAGATGTATTGACCAATTTTGTCACTAGATGGCTCTGTTACCCTGGCTAGCTTAATCAAGAAATTGAACAACGTTGTCAGCATATGAGACAGGATCAGATATGGTGGTTTCAAAGCGTTATATATCTTGATATGCTGAAATTTAAGGTTGACATTATTTTTTTTTTTCGTTTCAAATTGTAGCAAGTCTCTACGTGTCTGATTTAGGCTGTCTCCCGCATGAGGAATTGCTACTTCGAGTCCAAGTGGAGACACATCATAGACAAGATTGTTAAGAAGATCAATCCAACCGCTATTCCCTAATGACTGAGTTGTTTTTACTAGTTAAAAACAGGACTGAGGTGATAATTCAGCTGTACCAAAGGTGTACACTTTAAAAAGTGTTTACACCAAGACAGACTAGACAGACAAGCACACATTGTGCAATCTACCTGGCAAAAGTTGGGAAACTCTTCCCTGCCTCTGCCAATAGATAAAGAGAGTACGTTTGTGACACAGTTGCTGTACACATACAATTCAATTTGTTGTTGAGTCATCCCCACTGTGACAGGACCACGCTGGCAGCACCCCTGTGCGGCTGGAAGGCTTGACAATATTCTGTATTGTGAATGTCGATTTACAACGCACTTTTTCTTCTAATAGTTTCTTCAACACTCGCACTGGTGAAATGGCTCTTTCGGATTAGCTGCCACTGTTCCTGGGAACTGCTAACCTGTTGGAGGTGTAGCGCTATGGCCAGAGCGTAGTACGCGCATCCGACTCCACGAAGGTGCACCCGTCGATCCCTGTAATACTGGTGATTGTGTCAGAAGCCTTACAGGGGGGGTACGGGATATTAGCTATGTAATACTGGGCCTACCATAACCGGTACAGTAGTAGGGCTGGTTAGGCACCAGCGTAGGGACAGGGACTGTAGGAACAGTGTCTTATACACTATAGGAGGCTGAGATAAAGCCTGGCAGGAAATGCAATGAAGACGATGAAGAGTGATAGGGACAGCCCTGAAGATCTTCAGAGGAAGCAGCGACGAGAAGACGATGAGACTCCGCCGCAGCCTCAACAAGAAGAGGAGGAGCAGGAAAACAATGACCCAGCAAAAAAGGAGGCGAAGATTGAAGCCCCAGGCTGAGGCAGACAGCAGAAAGGAGAGGTAGTAATGCCTACGACAGCCAAGTGAAGGCAATCACGGCACTTGATAAGGCCCACCAGGAGCTCCGGATGTCGGCGAGGGCCAACAATAAAGGGGAATTTGTACTGCACCCCTGGAACAGGATGAGCGAAGAGATCCTTCGCCACCACCGTGTGCAAGGTGTGACTCTGCACGAACTAGCTCCAGAAGACAAGGAGTACAAGGGTGTCGTGTTGGGCTACCCAGTAACTCAAGACTTGGATGCCATCAGGACTCATCCATCAGTAAAGGACGCCGAAAGGTGTCTGAGCAGGGACAAGACGGTGACATGACAGGTCTTCATCACCTACATAGGGAAACTTCCAGAAGCATTGCACCTGGGCCCCTTTGGTAAATACCGGCTGAGAAAGTACATTCCAGAACCAGTTCGATGCTTCAGGTGCCAGAAGTATGGACACCACAGGGCAGTCTACAAAAATCCCATCATCTGTGGGATCTGTAGTGGACTGCATGAGACCAAGATGTGTGTAAAGGCACACAAGAAAGGCCAGAAGACCACCTCAAGGTGCCCCAACTGCCACAAGTCTCACCATGTCTGGCTCCAAAGCTGCCCAGCGAGACTTGAAAGGATATATCAGGCTATCGGACCACGCAATGGCACAAAGACAGCCCCAGCTTTCAGGCCTAAGTCAACAGCCTGGAAGAAAGTGGACAGACAACAACCACCCCCTCTTCAGGATGACGAAGAATTCCCCCAGCTTAGAGAAACACTGAGGACCAGAGAGGTAAAGGAGACACAAAGAGGTGATGAACTGCCCACCTCTCCCAAGAAGAAAAGAAAATCAAGGAAGAAGAAGAAGAATGCAAACAACCCTGCTGCCCTCCCACCACCACCACCACAGGAGGAAGTGGTGATTGAGAGGAGCCAAAACAGGGAGGAGGTAGTCCAGCTAATGCAGAGCATGCTGGCAGATGTCATTGGGAAGGTTCTAGCCTCCCTTGGTATTAAGAGAATGGCAGAAGAGGTATCTACTGCCATCAAGCCTGTCAAACCAGGAAAAAAGGAGGCACCTAGAAGGGCACTGGCCCTCCCACCTCATCCCAGTCAAAGACCAGGTGCAGATGAGGAAACGGATTCTGAATCAGATGTCACAGTGTGCTGAGGATCCTACAGTGGAACATTTGCGGATTCCGTGGCAACATCAGCTCCCTAAAAAAAGCTGTTGTCAAGGAAGAGATCGATGTAGTCCTCCTTCAGGAGACCCTCACTACCGACGAGACAACACCCAAACTCCCAGGATATGAACACTACACACTACCACATAGTGATGAGCGAAGAGGTCTGACCACATACATTAAGAGAAGCATCCCTCAGGAACTCCTCGAACAGCCAACACTTTGCGGGGAACAAGAAAGGAAGTCATGAGGTTCCTAGGGATGTCGGGGTACTACAGGAGGTTTTGTAGCAACTTTGCAGACGTCGCAGCACCTTTGACTAGTCTTGTGAGCAAGAAGGTGCCTTTCTGCTGGACAGACAACTGTGATACCGCCTTCCAGAACCTAAAACTATTCCTCTCCTCACAACCCGTCTTGCATACTCAAAACTACACAAAACCCTTCCATCTACAAATCGACGCAAGTTGGTTTGGAGTAGGTAGGGTCCTACTACAAGAGTTTAGTGAGATCCCCCACCCCATAGCCTACTTCTCAACCAAGTTGAAACCCTACCAGCGTAATTACAGTACCATTGAAAAAGAAGGTTTAGCCTTGGTCCTAGCAGTGAAGAACTTCGAATGTTATCTGCAAACCAGTCCTCATGTAGTGAAAGTATTCAGCGACCACAATCCCTTAACCTTTATTAACTCGATAAAGTCTGCAAATCAACGTATCCTTCGATGGGCTCTTCAATTACAACCATATAATCTTCTGGTAACGCACATCAAAGGGACTAACAACCTCGTCGCAGACACACTGTCCAGAGCGATTCCAGTATAACTGTTACTCCATGCAACAACCCAACGCTTCTACTTGTGTGGGGTCACCTATAATCTACCTCTTCCGAAACCACTACAGAGGTTTTGGTGAAGGGGGTATGTTACGACCCCTCAATACTAGACCCGTTGGGTCATTTGCAGCGAACTACCCAGCCAGGAACCAGGATGGTCAGGCAGATTATCCCCTAGTTTAAAGCTTCAACCAATCAGATCTTTACCCCTTTGCCAATGGGAGAGAAGGATTTGTTTAACGTCACGTTTTGGCTGGAACTTGAACTGTATAAATAGCGAGGGCAGGTGGTTTAAGGTAGGACTCCACAGAGTGCTTACATATTGTGTACATATCTTGTGTTGTGTATCAGTCTACCACCAGGATCTTCTCAGGGTATCTCTTAGCTCTGCCCACCTCTTACTTCATTGTACTGAGTATACATATATATTACTTTTACCTCTGCTCTCTCCTTGCGTATAAGTGTAGCCTAGACAAATAGGACATCAGTTTAGGTCTGTGAACTCTATAGGTGGTGTTACTTGTATTTGTGGTATTTAATATTTTGCAATGTATGTTGTCCCTTATTTATATTGATTTCTGTGTTGTTAATAATATAATTATACTGTTAAAATTACTTTATCTTTTTCCATGCCCTTAAGTTATACTGATGTTGCAGTCAGAACTATAAAGCGTTCACTCTTCAATCTTAAATCTAGTGTTGGGCCCAATCTCCGGGCATGGCCAGTAGAGATTGGAATAACAAGTACGTTGGGCGTATCATTATATAAGTTTTTTTTTTTCATATAAAAATTTGTTTTTATATAAAAAAAATTTGTATATAATTTTTTTTATATAATTTCTTTTTTTAATATATAAAAATTTTGTATATACATTTTTTTATATGAAAATTTTATCTATATAATTGTTTTTTATATATAAAAAAAATCTAAAAAGATTGTTTATATAAAAAAAATATATCTATTTTTATATATAAAAAAAATTATATATTTTTTTTATATAAACTTTTGTTTATATATTTTTTTTTTACAAAAAAAATACATATAATTTGTTTTATATAAAATTGTTTTTTTATATAATTTTTTTTTATATGAAATATTTTTTTTATTTAATTTACTTTTTTTTTCATATAAATTTTTTTGTATAAAATTTGTTTTATATATATAAATATTTTTATATATTTTTTTATAATTTTTTTTTTATAAAAAATATATATAAAAAAATTATATAAATTTTTTTTTATATAAATTTTTTTATATAAAAAATTTTATATAACATTTTTTTATGTAAAACAAATTATATATAAAATTTTTATATAAAAAAAATTCTATAAATTTTTTTTTTATAATTTTTTTATAAAAAAAATTATATAAAAAAAATTATATAATTTTTTTTTATATAATTTTTTTTATATAATTTTTTTTTATATAAAAAATTCTTTGTTTTTTTTAATCATCATATTTCTTCTCTCCTATATCCACCTACGTTAATACAGTATGCACTTCTTTAAACCCGGGTTCTTCAAACTACGGGTGTCGAATTCCTCCAAACTGGGTCGCAGGCCCATACCCAAATATAAATAAATATAAATAAATACATGAATAAAATAGAATAATAATGTTCTTGACAATAAAATAAATATGAAGTTCATACATGAATCCACCTAACATATTTTTATAATCGAATATTCATATATTTAATTATCAATAAAACAAAATCATTGCACAAATATTATCCTTCTTGAGAGAGAGAGAGAGAGAGAGAGAGAGAGAGAGAGAGAGAGAGAGAAAGGTAGGTAGGTGAGGCAGTGTTTATAAACCTGGTTAGAATGCCTTTTAATCATAAATATTACGTTTCAGTTTCTGGCCTTGTATATTCTTAGGTTGATAATTCTGGTCATTTGTAAAAGATCTTTCTGTATGGGTACCGAGAATGATGTCATAGTAAAAACTGGGCCACGACTGAAAAAGTTTGAAGAACTCTGCTTTCTACTATTGGTGATTCGATACCGTTCACAGTGTATGCTTCATTCATTCCTCCTGACACACGTCTTCTCTACCTGATCATTCGTTACCCTCCTATATTACCTCCTATATAGCCCCGCCCACATTTCTCTCCTCTCCCACTAACATCCCCCCTCCCTCCAACTGCAACTTTTGCCAGATCCGACGAGGCCCAAACCAAGTCGCTGTTGGATGGAGTGTGGACCCTTGATCTGTCCGGAGCTGTACTTTGTAAATGTACCTACGTACGTGTTCCTGGCCCTCTGCCTGTGTTGTTGTTTGTCTTGTTTCAACGTTCTTGTTTCTGTGGTGTTATAGGGGTTGTTTATATTTTCTATCTCGTTTTTTTGTGGTTTTGCTGTTTGTGGTATTGTTGTTTGTGGTTTGTTTGTTTTATTGTGGTTCTGTGTGTGTATGTTCGTGTGTTTGTGTGTGTTCAGTTGTTCGCTTCCCATCTAGGCCTTGCCTGGCCTGATGGAGAGCGCGGATTCGGATGTGGCTTCCTGCCTGGTGGCTGACTTGGCCATGTCGGAGGAGGATGAGTCTCCTGTCGAGGATCACTGGCCTGAGCTGCCCTCTCACAACCCTCCCCCCCTCTTCTCGGTCACTCCGCAGCTCAGGTTGCAGCCTTCCACCTCCTCAACCTTTACCAAGCGACCCGTTGATGCCTCGTCCGACTCCTTGCAAGATTCCGATGGTGTGGACTGTTTGCTTCCGGCTGCCAAGACGGCGAAGAGTGCTTCAGCTGTGCACGACGTACCTTCTGTGCCTCAACCTGGTGTTTCTTCTTTGTATACCTGTGACGGTGATGTGAGATGATCGATAATTTAATTTATAATATGATAATTATAAACATACCTTGCCCAGTTTAATTTATGATCTTCGTTGGTTGGCTGCAGCGAAGATAAAAAAAGTCAGGGTTATTTCCCCGTATAGGCCTCAACCAACCCGCACATAGAATTTTTAATGTTCTGGGGTTCTTCCCGATATATATGTATTTATATAGATAAACAAATCTACTGGTGCATTCAAACAACTAACTGCAATTTTCTATATTTATTTAAATCCAGTAGCCAACATGAATAATTAAATTTTCACACACACGCATACACTCACGCAATGCTAGCTACCTACTCGCTCAACCGCGCTCTCAGTAATAATTCTATCAATGCTAACACTCAATTTATATATATATATCACAGGTGCTGTTTTCTGGACCTCCTACTCAATTACTTTAATATCAATGAATTTTCAAGCCAACACAAGTTTGGAGTATTTTCTAATGTCTCACACTTGGTAATTTATTTTCAGAGTCTCGCAACACACACTCGTAATTTTTCCAAGACCAGCTCCCCTCTCACCTTTAATTTTTTTACTGATCTTCGTCGATGCGATTGACCAGTTATACAACTGTAAAGCCTTGTGAATCGTGGTAATATCCAACGACTCGACGTTTACGTTGTTCACTTCCCCACTCAACACGTGGAGCTATACGAATGTGTCTCCTCAAGTGTCCTTTCCAAACTGACTATATTTTTCAACATTAACTGAGAGGCTGGAAGTTCAAATCTTTCCTAACTCCTCCCCCTATCTGTATTCGTTTTTCCTAACTGGCTACGATTTACATTTTATCCACTCATTCCTTAGTTATACAATGCAATTCCAATTTACCTATGGCGTACTATTAATTCCCTATAATTTCCCTCCACTTCACGATCATTTGCAATACCATAAGTTACCCTGGTAGCATAATTTATTAATACAAGATGTTGTTAACTTACGAACACCTTATAGGACTGGACGTGGCAAATTTCAGTTGAGACCTGAACCCTTACCCTTTTTTAATTAAGACTACTACCTGGTCTATTTTAGGATGCGAATTAAGACTGCACCCACATATTAACCCACTCCTACATCCTTTGTTCTTGACATGGAATCTTCTAGAACATTCTATGCAGCCTATTAATTATGCTTACATACGATATAATTTAAATTACGTTACGAGTCTATGGCTGACATGATATTCGCACACACAAAAAGACATTGCTCTATGCGATGTTTAATAGATTCGTGAAGTGGTAACGATGTCTTTGCATGTATAACTTTACAAGAATAATTCATCCACACTTCACTTATTCTTGTATGTGTCAATTACTATCACCAGTTACGTGTTAATTTTTGCCAATGAGTGGAAAACTCCCAACAGTTACTTTAGCTTTTCAATCTTAGGAAGAAACTCCGAGACAAGAATGAATATACCTGATAATTTCTGCTCAGTACAATTTGTACACATTTAAACAATATATAAGTGTGGTGTATGTAATGCATTGTGTATTTGTTACATAATATGTAGGAAATGCAACAATATCCTGGAAAGCAATTTTTTTTTCTTTAATTCCTGGAAGGCAATTTATTGTTAGTAAATTATCCAAGCCATGGAAAAGGAAGCCTCTCTGAATCCAAGTCTTGGATAAGTTTGCACAAAATGCGATACATATAACATCGGATTTCCCCAACAACACTAGGAACCCCCTTGAATCTGAGTCGTATAAGGTTCGTGCTCGTTGCGCTCGGAGAGGTAACAATTAACGAGCAATTTGACCCGGAGAACACTTCTTACGGCCGATCTACGCATGAATATTTACTCGGTTAACTCTAATTAACGAGCAATTTGACCCGGGGAACACTTCTTCCGGCCGATCTAGGCATGAATATTTACTCGGTTAACTCTCCTTCAAGCTATCGTGACATAAGGTCTGCCCCGACATTGACATTAGCACTTCCCTTTATGTATCGCACTGTGAAGTTAAACTGTTGCAAATAGAGGGCCCAACGCATAAGTCGTGCGTTGGCGTTCTTTGATGTACACAAACTCTCCAGAGGCATGTGATCAGTTTCTAACACAAAATTATTACCATACAGATAGTAGTAGTATTTCTTAATACCTTCTACTACTGCCAGAAGTTCCTTTTCCACTGTACTGTAATTTTCTTCAGCAGACTTCAGTTTGCGACTGTGATATGCAACAGGGAATATTTCCCCATCCTTCTCCTGGATAAAACTGTACCAAGACCATACTGAGAAGCATGAGTCCTAAGTATAAATGGCTGTTGGTTGTCAGCCAACTGCAAGATCGGTTCCTTGCAAAGAAGATTCTTAAGTGAAACGAATGCTTCTTCTTGCTCTGACCCCCATGAGATTTTATTAGGAGCGTTCTTTCTTAAGAGCTCACTAAGTGGATGTGCAATGACAGAAAAGTTTGGGATAAACTTACGGTAATAACCTGTAAGACCCAAGAATGAGCGCACCTGTTTTTTTGTAACGGGTCGGGACGCATCCATGATTTTCTTTATCTTGTCATTCTGGCACCCACAACGTCCCCCACCTACAGTGTGGCCCAAAAATTGTACCTCCTGCTGAAACAATTCACACTTAGATGGTTTGACTGTCATGTTATATTCCTGCAGTCGTTGCAAGACAGCTTGCAATATCACAATGTGCTCCTCAAACGTGGTTGAGTGCACGAGAACATCGTCAACAAAAGCTTCAACCCTTTCAATGCCATGCAATACTTGACGCATGACACGATTAAACACGGCGGGAGAATTAGTGAGTCCAAAAGGTAGTACTTTGAAATGATACAGCCCATTTGGCGAGGATATAGCTGTGAGGAGACGACTTCGTTTCTCCAGTGGTATCTGAAAGAAACCCTTAGCCAAATCCATCTTAGAGAACACCTCAGAATTGCTAATCCTAGCAAAAATCTCTTGCTGATCACACATGGCTTCTGCATCGACCCTAGTGACAGCGTTGACACGCCGGTAATCTCCACAAATGCGCACACCACCGTCCTTCTTCCGAACCACAACAATAGGGCTAGAATAAGACGAGTCCGACCTTTCAATGATACCAGCTGCTTCCATGTCATTAATTACCTTACGTACTGTATCAATCAGCCGTACAGGAATAGGATATGGTTTCACCCTCACTGGTGTGTCGCTTGTAAGCTGAATCTCATGACAGGCTACGTTAGCAACAGCAGGCCTGTCAGAGAACACACGTGAATATTTTGCTAGTACCGCATTGACTCTTGCAAGCTGGTCTGGTCTTAAATTCTCCGAAACGGAGACCTCAGCCACTGTCTCACCTTGACGAGCTTCAGTCGTCTGCGGAGTATATCCCTCTTCACCCTCGGGGATTACCACAGCAGCGCTAACCATGTCTACTGCTGGGGAAAAATGACCACGGACTAGAATTAATACTTCACTCTGTTCTGAGGTGATGTTACAACAGCCTGCCCCAACTGTGGTAACAATGGAAGTACACCCCTGTTGGGTGGTGTAATACTCCTTAAGCATATTAATATGGAACCGCTTGGCTTCACCTTTGATTTTAACTATGTAGTTAAGGTCATTCACCTTTTTGACTACTTCAAAGGGACCCTTCCACTGAGCCAACAACTTATTATGAGCTCTTGGCAACAGAACGAGGCACTTCCCCCCTACCTGTAGCGTTCGGAGCTTAGTTTTCCTATCGTAGTAGGACTTCTGAAGCTCTTTCGCTTTAGCTAACTCCTGCTTTGCAATCTCGCAGGTTTGCTGTAATCGTTCTGCCAAATCAATTACGTAAGAATAAGTGGTTTTCACCACGGGATCCGATTCCTCATCGTCCCAAAGTTCACGTAGAACCTGAAGTGGTCCTCGAGCAGGTTTACCATACACTAACTCGAATGGACTAAATTGCAACGATGCCTGAGGTGCTTCGCGATACGCGAATAGTAGTGGCGAGATATACCTGGGCCACTCCCTAGGTTGTTCTACTGCCATCCTCCTCAACATTTTCTTGAGAGTACCATTAAACCTCTCACACAACCCATTACACATTGGATGATAAGGTGTTGTCCTCAACCCCTTAACTGAGAGTAATCTCCACAATTCCTCCATCATAGCGGAGGTAAATTGACTGCCTCGGTCGGACAATACCTGCTTTGGTATGCCGACACGACAGAATATATCCAACAAGGCTTCAGCCACTGTAGTGGCTTCTATATCACGCAGAGGCACTGCTTCAGGCCATCTGGTCACGAAATCCACACAGGTAAGAATATACTTGGCACCGTCCGTAGCCCTCGGAATAATCGGTCCAACGATATCAACCGCTACCCTCTCAAATGATTCTGAGATAAGTGGTAGTGGTTTAAGAGGTGCGGGCTTCACCCGACCCTGGTCACACGTTTTCTGACAAACGTCACATGACCTCAACATTCTTCCTATCTCTCTCCCCATACCTGGCCAATAGAAATGAGCCTGAATCCTATCAATTGTTTTCCTCATCCCCATATGACCCCCTAATGTAGAATGATGACCCAGGGTGAACACAGCCTGTCGGTATTTCTCTGGTACGAGAAACTGAACCCTCTCTTCCCCATCGGGGTTTACTGTACGACGGTAAAACCTGTTTCTCCTCCTGACATAACTGGTTACAATACCATGTCGATCTCTACTATCACCGTCAAGTGCCTGCTTGCGAACAAGTGCCAATGAAGGGTCACTTGCTTGCTCTGCAACTACATCCTCGCAATTGACGAGGTCGGGGGCAGTTGTCACTTGAAGTGGAACAACTGTTTTCTTCGCCTGCGCCATACCCCTGGTTACAGCAGCTGCACCAGTCTGTGTGGAAACTTCCACTGAACAAGCATTCTTAACCCCTGGTATATTTCCTATTACCAAACCTGACACAGGATTTTGCATGACTGCTGCAATTACTTGGCCTGTATAGAATGGACTCTCCACTGCAACTTTAGCAAGTGGATAAAGCCTCCTGGTACCATCAATCATAGTGATAGTTACCTGCTCCCCTGTAAAATCATTAGAAGCAACCAAACCATCAGCGACACAACACTCAGATGACCCATTATCTCGAAAGACTTCAACAGATATCCCGTTAACAATTCAAGGACAAATATGGAAACCAGACTTACCTTTCGAGACTCCTGTCGCGTTCAGTCAAAATTGATGAGGTTCGTGAACCGACTGAGGCACTCGTGGTTCTACCCTAGGTTGAACCGTCACAGGTGAATACTGTGGTTCACCATGTGTTGCAGCTGCCGACCGCTGATAATAACTCTTATTTCCACCATGATTATTACTATTTTTCCAGTTACTCTTTCCTTGGTAACGGTACTGATTTGACTGCTGCGAATAATGATTATTACTTTGTTTCTGCGTATTATTAAAATGAGGGATAGGTTGCTGACGAACAATTTGACCCTGCTGCTGTGAATGATTTTTACTCGACTCGTTATATGAAACAGCAGAGTTCTGGGAAGGCTTATTTGACTGATTAATTTTCTTATTAGACTGAATCCGCGTGTGATAACCATATGCGGTAAAATGTGCGTCTGACATTTCTACCATCGTTTCCAACATTTTCACCTTGTTGGTTTTCAGCTGAGCCGACAATTCTGGAGGACAAGACTTCTCCAACTGTGTGCGAAGCAACAAGTCCTTTACCCCCTCCAAAGTCTTAGGTGTTTCGGCCTTCTCCAACCACTGATCCAGGTAACTGGTCAGACGTGCACTAAACTGTGCAACAGTCTCCTTATCCTGTAAGAATGCACGCCAAAACTGATTTCTAGCGTCATCGACCGTCAACCCATATGCCTGTAACAAAGCCTTTTTCATGTTCTCGTAGTTTCTGGCGGTAATGTCGAGTCGGTGGAGAATGCTAAGTGCTTTCCCATTGAATAGATTAATAAACTCGAGCTTCTTTATATCATCATCTAATCTATAAGTGTCTGCAACCATTTCGAATCACTCAATAAACGGCTCAATATCGTTTCCTTCTACGTATTTTGCCAGTTGTAATCTTGGGGTCACGGTGGTTGAACTTGCAACATTACTTCCACTCGAGCTTTGACCTTCATTCGCACGTATTTGCAGTGTCAATAATTCCTTTTCATGTACCCATTGAATTTTTCTAGCTCTCTCTGTTCCCTTTCATTTTCTCTCTGTTCCCTTTCATTTTCTCTCTGTTCCCTTTCATTTTCTCTCTGTTCCTTCTCTGCTTCTCTTATACTCGCCCTTTCAAGCCTTTCTTCCTCTTGACGGCTCTTTACGTACGCTTGAATTTCGGCCTTATCTTCAAATCCCAATTTTCGGGCCTCTTCCAATAAATCTTGTACGTTAGACATTTTTAAAATTTATTTACCATCGTTTCTGTTGCCTTAATTTCTGGGCAGTTATAACTATCCACTCGTGAAAGTGTGCGCATGTGTGACTGGAATTAATACAACGAATCTGGCCCCACGTTGGGCGCCAAATATGTGATGGTGATGTGAGATGATCGATAATTTAATTTATAATATGATATTTATAAACTTACCTTGCCCGGTTTAATTTATGATCTTCGTTGGTTGGCTGCAGCGAAGATAAAAAAGTCAGGGTTATTTCCCCGTTTAGGCCTCAACCAACCCGCACATAGAATTTTTAATGTTCTGGGGTTCTTCCCGATATATATGTATTTATATAGATAAACAAATCTACTGGTGCATTCAAACAACCAATTGCAATTTTCTATATTTATTTAAATCCAGTAGCCAACATGAATAATTAGATTTTCACACACACGCATACACTCACGCAATGCTAGCTACCTACTCGCTCAACCGCGCTCTCGGTAATAATTCTATCAATGCTAACACTCAATTTATATATATATATATTACAGGTGCTGTTTTCTGGACCTCCTACTCAATTACTTTAATATCAATGAATTATCAAGCTAACACAAGTTTGTAGTATTTTCTAATGTCTCACACTTGGTAATTTATTTTCAGAGTCTCGCAACACACATTCGTAATTATTCCAAGACCAGCTCCCCTCTCACCTTTAATTTTTTTACTGATCTTTGTCGATGCGATTGACCAGTTATACAACTATAAAGCCTTGTGAATCGTGGTAATATCCAACGACTCGACGTTTACGTTGTTCACTTCCCCACTCAACACGTGGAGGTTAATTAAGGCAAGCAAGGAGCTAGCTATACGAGTGTGTCTCCTCAAGTGTCCTTTCCAAACTGACTATATTTTTCAACATTAACTGAGAGGCTGGAAGTTCAAATCTTTCCTGACTCCTCCTCCTATCTGTATTCGTTTTTCCTAACTGGCTACGATTTACATTTTATCCACTCATTCCTTAGTTATACATGCAATTTCAATTTACCTATGGCGTACTATTAATTCCCGATAATTTCCCTCCACTTCACGATCATTTGCAATACCATAAGTTACCCTGGTAGCATAATTTATTAATACAAGATGTAGTTAACCTACGAACACCTTATAGGACTGGACGTGGCAAATTTCAGTTGAGACCTGACCCCTTACCCTATTTTAATTAAGATTACTACCTGGTCTATTTTAGGCTGCGGATTAAGACTGCACCCACATATTAACTCACTCCTACATCCTTTGTTCTTGACATGGAATCTTCTAGAACATTCTATGCAGCCTATTAATTATGCTTACATACGCGATAATTTAAATTACGTTACGAGTCTATGGCTGACTCGTGACAATACCAACTCCTTGCCCTCGTCCAACCTTCCTGCTTTTGCCCCGAGAGATGCCTATGTCAAGCTCTCCTTCTCTGGAAACTCATCTACGGACACAAAGCTGCGTTGGTTGTCTGATGTCAACAGGGCCTTCCAGCTGCAGCGTAAACTGGCTGAAGTCAAGATGGCTGCCGTCACCTCCCGGTTTGTCTACATCTCTAGGAAGTGTCAGGACATCAATGATAGAGTCAAGGCTGGTGAATTTTTGTCTCTGCCTCTCATTCTTGAAGACTCACCCGAGAGGCCTTGTAAGTTCCCCAGCTACATCCTTACCCGTTTTCCTATTGATGTTGACCCAAAACTTGCCAAAGGATACCCTGGTGTGTACTCTGCCCGTCGTTTTTTCCAAGATGGTTCCCCCACTAGTCGTATTGTTGTTGTCTGGAGTCAACCCGATCCACCTCCAAATGAGATTTCCTTTGATTTCCTCCCCTGTCTTCCACAATGTGAGGTGAGGAAACTTCATAATGACCAGCCTTGGTGCTACAGGTGATGGGGAGTTGGGCATATCTCCAGGTACTGTTCTGCCAGGCCGAACGTCAGGTCTAGGCTCGTGTCTCTACTACTACTCTGCCACCACCACCGCCACCACCACCTCCCCAGTCTGCTCCTCCTACCAGCCCTGCCTCGCCTCCAGACCTGGCCCTCCGCAAGTCTGTTGCTACCCTCATGGCACGATGTACGGCCCTCGAGAAACCGCTTTTCTGCCCTTGAAGCCAGGATTGATGGGCTGGTTGCCTCTCAGGCTGCCAATGACTCCAAACTCTCCACCTTGGTCGAGGCTCAGCAGTCCATCATCTCAACTGTCACTACCCTTACTGAAAGATGGATACTGTTGCATCTCGCATTGAAAAGCTTTTCGAGTCAGTTCCTTCTCCTGGTCCATCTTCTTCTCCAGGTCACTCATCTGCCCCTACTCACCGGACTTCTACCTCCAAATACAGAGTTCGCAAGTGATTGCCAGCTGGATGTCATCTCCTGGAATGTATGTGGTATCACCAGTTATGCTAAGCTCACTCAACTCAAGGCCTATGTTTTTCGTCATCATCCCAGTGTTATTTTTCTCCAGGACGCATTTCCAGGACAGCAGCTCGCTGCTGGGCAAGCTCCTCCCCTCTCAGGGTATGTGCCATATGTTCATCTGGTAAGGAATGGTCTCCTGACTTACATACATAGCTCCTTGCCACAGCGAATTCTTCGTACCTCCACTGATCCTGACATGACCTTTCAGCTATTTGAGGTCTTACCTGTGAATGGAGTACTCCAATTATGTAATGTCTATTCTGCCCCAGCTAGACTCACTCTTGAGGCTCTTCCTTCTTCAACAGTGCGTGGTATGGTGTATATGGGAGATTTTAATGCTCGGCATTCTAATTTGGGTGATGGTTCTGGCTCTATTTTTCATAATGATGTTCGTTTCCTTTCATACATCCGCAAGCATCATCTAAAAACGCTGGGACACTGGCAGTGCCACTCATTGCCTGGGAGGTACTCTGGATTACATCCTCTCGTCTGGCCTGATAGCATCTCAGGTCCTGTGCTTCTCCGTGCCAGACTTATTCTCTGATCACATCGCTCTTCGGTATCATTATTCTCTAACTGCTGGGTCAAGTGCTACAGCCACTCGTTTGCGTATTGCGGTGCCCCCTAAGTATTGCCCGACTTACATCTTATTTATGGCCCATGTATTCCCTACATTTGACATATCATCAGCTGAACAGCTGTACTCTGATCTTGTATCTGATACTCATGACTTTTATAGGCTATACATCTCCCGGCCACACCTCCAGCATCGCCATACTGCCCACTCCTGGACACTGGATGCACGTATATAGGAGGCAAAG
The DNA here is from genome assembly GCA_033782935.1 of Petrolisthes cinctipes. NCBI lineage: Eukaryota > Metazoa > Arthropoda > Malacostraca > Decapoda > Porcellanidae > Petrolisthes > Petrolisthes cinctipes. The sequence continues at coordinate 64,913 of JAWQEG010008275.1, read as the reverse complement.
GAGGAGGCTGAACATGATGGCCTATTGTTTCAAGCCAACCTAACCCCTGACCTGCTCCATCGTTACCAGATGTCTAGGGACGCTTTAGTTGCCCTGTAGGAGTGTGCTCACACTGAGTCTTGGCAGCGGTTCATGGACAGCATCAACCTGCAAACAAGTGTGGCTTCTATGAGGTACCTCATCCGTCGTTTTGTTAAAAAGACGCCCGCCACTGCTCGTCATCACACTCCGCCGACTATGCCCAACAACTTGTCGATGCTTGGTCAGAACAATCTACCCCAGCCAGTCTACCCATCCGCATACAAGATGCACTCGCTTCCCGTGCTGCTGTCCATCGGCTACGTCTAATGTCTGCTCTGTTGCAAGATGATGACGATGATGCAGAAAAGATAGCTGAGGAGGAGTTGCGCCGTGCTCTCTCTCGGGGTAGAGCTTCTTCCCCTGGTGATGATGGTATTACTTATGCTGTGCTGCGCCTTCTTCAACAAGTTCCTGGGAACCCTCTACTTCGACTTTACAATCTTTGTCTTCGTGATGGTTGTGTACCACGAGCCTGGACCAGCAGCACAATAATACCCATCCCTAAGTCAGGCACTGCGAAGTTCAGGCCTATTTCCCTTACTTCTTGTTTTTGTAAGGTTATGGAGAGAATCTTACTCAATCGTCTCATGTACAGAATGCAGGATCGCCTTTCTCCATGGCTGTTTGGTTTCCTTCCCCAGCGGAACACACAACACTGCCTAGTCGACCTGTACTCTCGCCTTTCCAGGGACAGTGTGGTGGCCTTCATTGACCTTCGAAGTGCCTTAGATGTTGCTAATAGGGACGTCATTTTGGATCAACTGGTTGACTTTGGGATAAAGGGCAATCTATTACGGTGGATTCGGGGCTACCTGAGTGACAGGACCTCTCATGTGTTTTTCAGTGGTGCGCTCAGTCCTTTGCACAGTTTTCATCTTGGTATGCCTCAAGGGGGTGTTCTCAGCCCATTGTTATTTAATATTCTGATGCATCGGCTGCTCACTTCTCTCCCTGATATTCCTGGTGCTACAATTACCTGCTATGCTGATGATATCTGTGTTCATTCTATCTCACCAAGGGATCTCCAGCGGTTTCTTGACTCCTTCTCTGTGGCCTCCTCTCACTGTGGCATTATTGTCTCACCAGATAAGAGCAGAATATTCACCTGCCGCCTTCCTCAAGCTCGGCCAGTGTTCACCATTTGAGGGACTATCATTCCCATGTGTTCACAGTACCGCTACCTGGGTGCGCCAGTCAATATTTGGCCGATTGTCCCTGCCAGACATCAAGACCATCCCACTGTCCAGGACTTGTTGGGTCGTCTCCAGCGCCGAATTACACCACTTCAATGGCTCACTAACAACTCCTTGGGCATCTCCATCTCAGTAGCTAGAACCATCTATATTGCTTTTATCCGTTCAGTTGTTGATTACCTCTCCCTGCTCTGATTCAACTTCCCAGGGCTACTCTTAAAACTTTAGAAAAATTTCAGAATAGAGCAATGAGAATAATTCTCGGTTGTCCACTGTCGACTAGGATAGTAAACATGCAGCGTGAGTTTCGTCTTCCACCATTAGTGGAGAGAATTTATTCTAATGTTACTTGCTTCACTGTCAAGTGCCTCCATTTCCCACATCTTTCACCCCATTACTCTCAGTTAGTCAGGACTTCTCTTAGACCAAACTACCCGGTCCCTCCCATACTGCCTGCTGGACGTACTCTTATAAGGTCTGTTTCCTCTATGCTCCATAGTCTTAATATAGATATAATGGTTGCATACGATGCCCCCCAGGGCCCCCTCCGTGGATGCTATCAACACCTGATGTGAGCTTCACACCTACTTCCAAGTCGTGACTGCCTTCTCTACAGCGGCAGTTGGCTGTGGAACACATAGAAACAGTGACGTCCTCCATCACAGATCCATACTGCCTCTACACTGATGGCTCATTGCAAGTGGATGGCACAGCAGGTTGTGCCGTTTTCTCACCTGACATGGTGTCACCTCCAGGGGGCTGTAACCACTCTAGCTCAACATTGTGTGAACTGTATGCCATTCTGGATGCTGTTAGTCTTGTTTGTCAACGTGGAGTTAATGCTGCCATTTTTTGTGACTCCAAACCTGCCCTTCATTCCCTCTCTAGTGTTCAGCCCACACACTCTACTGTTATTCATCATTTTTTTGTTTTTGTTTGCCTTATTGCATCACCATAACATGACTGTCAAATTTTTATGGGTGCCATCCCATGTAGATTTACGTCACAATGGTACAGTTGACAGACTCGCAAAGGAAGCCTGCCATCTGCCTCCTCGTGGTGTTGGACGTACTCTCTCCCTGACATGTTACCTTTATAGAGTTCGCTCCGCTGCTCTCCTCCCTGTCCGGCGACACAGGGATGCAGAAAGGCCCTTCAGCATCTCCATCACCCATTACGAGTCTGTCTGCCGTCACAAATATTCCTACCGTCGTCGAGGCCTCATTGTTCGGAGGCACAATGTAGTCTCTGCTCGTTTGAGGCTTGGCTACAGGCCACCGTGGCATGTTGCTGGGAAGCAGGGTGAGCCTCCCTTCACTGAGTGTCACTGGTGTCGAGCCCCTCATGCTAACACTATAGAGCACTATTGCCTGGCCTGCCCCACTGTCCGACACTTGCTGCCCCGGGGCCTGCCACTTAATGTGGTTTGTCGACACCTGCTGAACCACCAGGTTTTAGAGGAACTTCTGGTACGCCACCCTCGTGTTGGTGGATTTAAGTAGGTCATAATGTAAATATTTGTCTGTATGCTTGTGCTTCATTCTGTTATGTTTTCATGATGTGTGTGTGTGTGTGTTTGGTTGTAGTCATTAGATTTTCATGGGTCCCGCCTACCCGTATGTATTGTTGCCTGCCTGTTGATTGACTCTACGGCGCAATGAATAAAAAATAAATAAAAAAAATGTTCGGCGTTGAAGAGATGAAGTAATGGTTGTATGTTGTGATGTAGATGAGGTCCCTGTTATAGGTTGAGTTGTAGTGATGTTGTAGTAGGGGACTCTTGTAGGTGAAGTACTTGTGGTATAAATCTCCCTCCGTTAGAGGTCGTAAGATTATTACCATTGAAGGAATTACTTGATAGAATTTATAGGTGAATCCTTCAACTTGCTCTTGAACAATGTCAGCCTCTGGACTTCTGTGAAGTTTACCTTGCATGTTGCAAAACACCGCTGCCATCAAATGTACCAGTCCTTAGCTTGTCTCTTCGAAGAATCTGGTACACTCGCGGTCAGAAATAGTGTCCTGATCCCTTGGCACGATGAATCGCAACTAGCCGAGCTTTGATGATTTGAACTGTGTATTTTAGGGAGACACAACGTGGTTCCAACCATCAAAGCTAGGCTGTTTGAGATTCATCTTGGCAGGGGATCGGGACACAACTTCAGACCGCGAGTGTACATTGGTAAGTGTGTGGTTGGTAGTGAAGCTGGCGGCGTGGTGTTCAGTCAAGGTATAAAGAAACTTCACTATTTAAACTTAAAAAAACTAAACTTATATATTAATTGTTATGTTATTTTTTTGTAACTTTATACAAATATAATATTTCTTAATTTTACATCCTAGCTAATAAACTAATCTATGTACAGCCACGCACCAAAGTTTCTGTACCCCTTCAGTGGAAGTCAGGGTCAGAGAGAGAGTAGGTAAACGGACGGTAGCCACCACAGTGTTGTCAACTCTAGCCAAGATAGTATTCCCGAACCATGAGTTGTGAGCTCCATTTGAAGCATTCACTGGTGGGAGGGAGAGTTGGAAAGGGGGATAAATGGAAGGTATAGTTTTCAATCTCCACATCTTGTTTGCTTAAATATGTGCTTTATTATTTTGACAAACCTAAAAATAGTTTGGTTCTACTTTGTTATTGTAGTTATTATAATCATCATTATCATATGTTGTCGCGCCAAAACCGTATCCACTTTAGGGCAGTGTCATTTGTTTCCTTTTTATGACTCTGGTATAAGAACGGCTTTGTGCGTTGTGTAACAATTGATCTCCGAAGATTAACAAGGGCACCACAGGAATTTTTGCTAGTTGCCCCCAATTATTATGATAAAATAATGCAATTGAATACCTATGCACATAATATGGTGTGGGACTGCTGCGATCTCCTTTATGTCATATAGACAAACAAAAATAACTCGTGTGTATTCCAGCACATAGAGTATAATATCGTATCTACAGTATGATATCCCTCTTGTTTCTGATAACTGTGGGCTTCTCAAATACTTGACATTCCTTTTTGACGTGATGAAGCAACAGCTGTATGAACTTTATTATCTCCCAGTATTTTATTTCTTATATTTATTTATTTCATTTTAGAACACATGTAAGGCCACAGGGTATTGATTATACTTTGATAGTGTTAAACATTTATTATTCAAATAATTGTCAACCTTTACAAAATATTTTATATTACAATAAGGGTCTAATATTTTGTCCAGCCCCCCTTTGCCTCAATAACATTAATTCACTAACACGTTGGGAAGTGGGATTAGTGGAGGGGCGTGGGTCGATTCAGTTTTTCGAATCCTCAACCTACAAATAAAACAACGAGCCAGCAGTATATAATCGGAGAGACTGGTTGTGGTAACGGGGGACATCCAGCCATGGCCCAGACAGCACCTACTGCCAACCACACCACTTCCCCTGCCGACCGTCTTGATGGCAGGGTGAAGTGGTTTAACCATTTGAAGGGCTATGGCTTCATAACCTCTGACGAGCAAGATTACTTCGTCCACAGGAGGGGCATCCTTCTCTCTGCTGCCACCACCTCATCACCATCACTGGGGGACGGAGAGGAGGTGTCCTTCACTGTGGAGGAAGGGAGGAAGGGCGTGGAGGCTACCAACGTAGCGGGACCTGATGGTGGGCGGGTCCTAGGCTCACTCCATGCCCGTGGGAGGAAGACGGCTGACGCCCAACCACCGCAGCGACGGCTGCAGCAGGCAGACATCGTCACCGTCTGCACCAAAACTGCTGTTGCTTTAGCTGCAGAAGGGCTAGGTCGTCTCTCTGACCTCCTCCTGGACATCTTCAGGAGAAATGGCTTACCACCAATAGCCATTTCTCCTGATCTACAACCACCCACCACCACAACCACCACCCAAGAAAAGAGGCAGCAAGTCCGCACGACGAGGGAGGTGCAGAGAGGAAGCGCCACCTCCAGCCCACGCCCGTCGCCAATTAATGCTGCCTCACCCACTCAACCGGGCGAATAGTGGGAAGGCACCACCACCACCAATACCACCACCACCACCACCACCACGATCACCACCACCACATGAACCTTCCATACAGGACCCCGAGATGGAGGAGGACTCTGACACCAGTTCCTCCTCCAACACCAACAGCAACACCAACGACACCAGTGACAACATGGATCTGGAAGATGGAGGGGAGTGGCAGTCAGCCAGGAAGAGAAAGAGGAAGAGGAGAAGAAGGATGGACAGCCAGTCATCGGAACAACAGCTGCCTAACACCACCAAATTCTGGATGACAGCTTCTCCTCGCCTCGACCTTTTCCAACAACACATCTCTCGGCGACGTGACCCCAACATCTTCCAGACCAGAACAGAGTGGATGACTCCTATAAGACGGCCTTATAATTATACTGCCATTAAAAATAAAAGACTGCTTTAATGGCCACCACTATGGGTGATAGGCAAAAAAAAAAAAAAAAAAAAAAAAAAAGTGGTTACAGGACTTTGAGACTGGGTCGTGGAGAGAGTAGATGTATGTTTGGTGCTCTCTCCTCTAGCTGCCAGGGCCTGCTGCACCGGCAGTAGTTTCTTTTTTTTTCACCCTTCTGGTGACGACAAGGCTTAGCTAGTATTCATTCCCTCCATAGCTGGTAGTAGATATAGTAAGTGTCTATATCTTTATTCTGAGATCAACTTTGCCTCCTACCTATGGTGGACTCCCCCACTGATAGCTCTGGGTGTGAATAGACACAGTCGGACCACCTTAGTGTGGGTTGAGAGGTTGATCTCAAACATTAGTTAATTAGGGCTGGCATAAATCCCTTTCTGGTGTTTTCTTTTCTCCTTCCCACTTCCCCCCATCCTTGGGGGAAGTGGTCACTATGTTGCCTTCCCTCCCAACCCCTCCTCCGTACAGCGGAGGAGGCGGCCACGACCGACCACCACCACGAAACGACGGACGATACGAGACTCGAACACCCCTCGACATAGACGGTAAAAATGCTTCTTTTGTTATGTTTCATGCCACTGGTTCGGCCCCACTAGCCGGCTTCAATCCCTTCATTGTTCAAAAGGTAATTGATGGCTGGGCTGGTGAGGTTGATTCAGTTAAAAAACTTGCATCTGGAGACCTCCTTGTCAAAACTTTCAATTCAAAACAAGTAGTAAGTTTGCTGAAATGTCGTCAGATTCACGATTATGAAGTTGAAGCCAAGATTCCTCAAGCCATGAATTCCTGCAGGGCAGTAATCACATGTAGGGATTTAATGATGATGGAAGAAACGGAAATATTCGAGGAAATGAGAACCCAAGATATCATTGACGCTAGATTCATAACTCGTTTAGAGGATGGTATAAGGAAGAAGACTGCAACTTTTATTTTGACTTTTGGCAAAGTTTCACTTCCTGAAACTGTCAAAATTGGTTATGAAATCGTTAAAGTAAGAGCCTTTATCTCCAACCCTCTTAGATGCTTGAACTGTCAGATTTATGGCCACGGAAATCTCCAGTGTGTGGCAGGTGCGTGACGCCTGGCCATCCTGAGGAAAAGTGCACATCAGTGGAGCTCTCCTGCTTTCATTGTAAGGGTACTCACTCCACTTCCTCTAGGGATTGTCCCAAGTGGAAGCTGGAGAACGAGGTCTGCTCGGTGAAGGCAGTGCGAGGTATCTCCTATCATGATGCGAGGAAGGTGGTGATGGGATCGCAAGCGACTCTATCACCCAATGCCTCGTATGCATCGGCGGTGATATCTCGACCCGTGATGTGTACTATTAGTACTCAGACTGAGTCAGAGCCGAGCGAACAGGCTGAACAATCTATTTCTAAACCTACTATCACTACTCACTATAAGACTATTACCCCATCTACCAACTCCTACTCTCGGGCTGCAGCTTCTTTGCAGTCAGAGAAACAAAAGAAGAAGTCAGACAAAACAGATAAAGTTAACTGCACCACCCTAAAACCTAAGTCACTTCCTTGCACACACCCTACTCCCACTTCATCGGGGGAGAGAAGGGATAGCTCTTCCTCGGTGGAGTCTAGGAGACTCACCATTGATGAGGAAGCAATGGATGTCTCCGGACGCAAGAACCGGGAAAGGTCCCCCGGTAGCCACTCGCCAGGCGGCGGGCGGCACAAGAAGACTAAGCGCTCAGGCCGACCCCGTAACTCTTAAACCGCCATATTCACTGTACTACAGTGGAATTGTAGAAGTCTTGGGAATAAATTGAACAACATATCAATATTATTACACACACACAGGCCAGACATCGTCTGTTTACAGAAGACAGGGTTGGAGAATCACCCTGACATAACACAATTTAAACACTACAACGCATACAGGAGAAACGAAGGACACGGAGTAGCAATATACACACACAAATCACATCCACAGACACAAATAACATTAAACACTACTCTGGAAGCCGTTGCTTGCAGAGTGATATTACACAACACCTACATATCCATCTGCTCTCTTTACTGTCCGCCACGCGGCCCCATTGACAGAGATTCATTACATAATCTATTTAGTCAACTCACAGGTAAAAAATTAATACTGGGCGACTTTAATGCCCATCACTGTCATTGGGGAAGCTTAAGAACTGATGCTCGCGGAGGGCAGATGGCAGACATTATACTACAATCCAACCTCTGCCTCCTGAACGATGGTCAAGCCACCAGGGTTGACGATCGTTCTGGCAACTTTTCGTCTATCGATTTGTCTCTGGCGTCCCCGGATATACACCAGGATTATTCTTGGCGTCCTGAGTCCGACTCCATTGGTAGTGACCACTTTCCCATCTGTCTCTCTTATTCAAATCATACTATTTCGGCCCCTTTGGTTCCAAAGTTTAATTTTAAGAGAGCAGATTGGGGGTCTTTCGGGAGGATCGTCGACCTGGATATATCCGGGGAGACCATAGATGAAAAGGTGCGATATTTAACACAAAACATTTTACACGCAGCCGAGGTTGCTATTCCCAAAACCTCTATAATTCGAAATAAGCCTGAAGCACATTGGTGGTCAACGGATTGCCAAGAGGCATTAAGGAAACGCAATAGGAGATACAGGATTTTTGACAAACAGCCCACTCAGAACAACTTTATAGCTTAAAAACGGGCGAGGGCTGAGGCAAGGAGAGTAATTAATAGAGCGGTCATTTGTGTCCACGGTGAATCGTTTTACACCACTTACTAAAGTCTGGTCCACTATAAAGATATTAAATAACAAACGCCCGTATACCCCCATCACCACTCTTCAAGTGGACAATAACATCTACGACGATCCCGTGGACGTAGCAAACGTACTTGCCAGGAGTTTCTCAAAAGTAAGTAGTTCAGCCAATTACGACCAACGTTTTCTCCATCACAAACGTATGGCTGAACTACAAGAGATAGACTTTGCCACAGAAGACGTAGACTACCCATACAACCGGGAGTTTACGATAGACGAACTTCTCCTTGCCCTAAGATCCTGCAAAGACACAAGTCCTGGACCTGACACCATAACTTACGGTATGATCCGGCCTCTTGGTCCGGATAACCTGGTAAAGTTGCTAGCGGTGTATAATGAGATTTGGGTATCTCACACCTTCCCAAACTCATGGCACTTTGCGTGGGTCAAACCAATACCTAAACAGTCTGGTCGTCTTGTGAATCCCAGTTCATTTCGACCTATTGCGTTGACTTCTTGCCTCTGTAAAGTCATGGAAAGAATGATAAATAATAGGCTACTTTTTGTTTTAGAAGCGAAGGATTTATTGAGTGATCAACAATGTGGCTTCCGGAAACACCGGAGCACAGTTGATCACTTGATGAACCTAGAACATTGCATTTCAAAGGCATTTGCCAATAAAGAATTCATAGTAGGGGTGTTCTTGGACATCCATAAAGCCTATGACATGACATGGCGACACGGTATTCTGATGGTTTAAGAGGTAATTTGCCCATTTTCATCAACAACTTTTTGCGTGACAGAACTTTTTCTGTCACCCTTCCCTGTAACGTAACATCGAACATTTTTGTCCAAGAGAACGGGGTGCCACAGGGAAGCAAGCTTAGTCCTACACTTTTTAACATCATGATCAATGATATTCTGTCATCAGCTCTATTCCCCAGGAATCTTAAATACTCGTTGTATGCTGATCATTGTGCAATGTGGCACTCGTCACCTAATGCAAAATTTTCAGTAGGACGGATTCAAGCAGCGCTTGATTCTGTCCACCAATGGGCCTTACAGTGGGGCTTTAGGTTTCCGTTCCTAAGTGTACCGGAGTAATTTTTAGTAATTCTGTTAAATTTTTAAGAATTCATTTTGACCAAAGATTAAATTTTTCACATCATGTTAATAATTTGCTTGTTCGTTGTGAAAAACCTTTAAATGTCCTTAAGTACCTATCAGGTACCACATGGGGAGCCGACAGGAAATCTTTATTAATGGTGTATAAGACCCTTATTCGTACAAAGCTAGACTATGGCTCACAGGTGTATGGATCGGCTTCAGATACAACACTAGGAAGATTGGATGTGTACCAGAATAAATGTTTACGTGTGTGTTTGGGAGCTCTGAAGTGTACACGTGTAGGTAGGATGGAGGTGGAGGCGAACATACCTCCTCTCCAACTTCGACGAGATCAACTCGCACTCAACACCGCCATGTCCACCATCAGGAAGTCGGAGATCGGAAACCTGGCCAGTGCCTCCCTCCAACAACATCATTATCTCCACCACGGAAGACGGAGGCCACTGGCTGTACGCCTCCACCAGCTAGAACAACAACTACAAATAGACCTCGGGGACTGCGACAAGTTCATCACCACCAAGATACCACCGTGGGAGACACCCAACTTCAACGTCAACACATCGTGGTTACCATCATCGAAGGAAAAGGCATAGGAGTTAAAGATACACCACCTGTTTGGTGGTATAGTCTGCAGTCACCTGGGGTTTCATCACGTGTACACTTACGGCTCCAAGTCGGATGAATGTGTAGGTGCGAGTGTATGGTCGAGTGAATGTGAACTTAGGTACAGATTGCCGATACATACATCTGTGTTTACAGCAGAACGTTTTGCAATTGACAAAGCCATAGACTATGCACTAAATTCTCGTCATAATTCAATAGTCATTTTCTCAGACTCAAAGTCAGCCCTTCAGGCAATTAACTCGTGTCAAACTATTTCTAATGAAATCCAGGGTCGCATAATTAATAAGTTGCACTTATGCAACAAGTCCTTCACTCTGATCTGGGTGCCCGGGCACTGTCGTATTTATGGCAATGAACGGGCAGACTTACTTGCAAAATCGGCTGTAGAGTTCGAGGTTACTTGGGACGTCCCTCGTGATCTACAGTAGTGTCTATCCCTCGGAAAGAAATCAATTAATTTTCTGTGGCAAAGTCAGTGGACCAGACTTAACATCTCTACCATCAAGCCTAAACTGGGTAATTGGGCTACTGCCAACCGGCCCAACCGTTTAGAAGAAAGAATCCTCGCAAGATTGCGAACCAACTGCACCAGGATAACACACCTAGAACCATATATAGACAAACGTTTTCCACCGCATTGTAACACCTGCAATGCGGTGTTATCTATCAGTCATAATATTATCCTGCATTGTCGGCGATTTGTGGAGGAACGTGCTTCCCTCATAAGTTACTGCGATGCAGTAAAAGTCCCCTTCACACTCTCAGCTCTCTTAGGTGATGGGGATGGTGATCTGACTGATAAATTGATGACTTTCTTGAGGGAGACCGAACTGATCAGAGTGATGTGACTTTTTATTACTATTGTTACCATTTTGTATGTCTTTTTTTCAATTATGAATGTTATAAATTATGTGTTGTATATATTGTAAATTATGATGTATTAGCTAGGTTTAGCGATTTGTCTGTCTAGGTTTAGCGATTGGCTGGAATAGGTATTAGTCTAGTTAGATATTAGTTGAGTAGGTACAGTCTGTTACAGTTCCGTCTGGGCCACCCAGTATCGAGAGATCGTAGATGTGGCAGCAGTGTGTGTATGTGTGTGCTCGAAAATTATACGGATCGTCAACACTCTCCCTCTGTAGTGAACATGACTCTGCCTCAAAGTTCATTCCATAGATGGCGCTGTGTAGTTGTGGAAGGAATGTGGACTGAAGGGTTGAAGTTTCGGGAAACAGCTATGCTCGTGCCAATGAGTCATGAGCTCTCAGGCAGAGTGGTTGAGGAATGCTATTATGGAAATTTAACAACTATATTACACAATGAGCAGGTGAAGCTAAGATAAAGTTGTTCGTAGCCTGAACAGTGAATATTTTTTCTAAATGGATTTCATGTTTAGCATGCAACATTGCATTGTTTTCTTGTTTTTCTACCAACTCGAGCAGATCGAGCAGATAGGTTGTTTGCTTTGGCCATCATATTTTGGTAAATATTATTTGATGTTCACCTCTGATTTTGTATTTTATTTGTAAGTCACGTTACAATGTATTACATGCATAGTAAAATTCCTTCATTACTAAATACTCCTTCTCTCTCTCTCTCTCTCTCTCTCTCTCTCTCTCTCTCTCTCTCTCTCTTTCTCTCTCTCTCTCTCTCTCTCTCTCTCTCTCTCTCTCTCACGTTAAAGTGTACTGTAATCTCTCTCTCTCTCTCTCTCTCTCTCTCTCTCTCTCTCTCTCTCTCTCTCTCTCTCTCTCTCTCTCTCTCTCTCTCTCTCTCTCTTTCAAATGAACACTATCTTATCTTATCCAGTCTATTTAGATATGAAATCGTATTGAGATTTAGGACCAATTCCACAGTTGTTCGTTGTAGTTTGTTAGCGCCCAAACGAAAAAATCTAAACTGTGTAAATGACTTTTGACTGATTTATTGGATTAATCTGATGAATAAAGTTTACAGATATTGTAACAATACTAGTGCTTGATAGTTTTGGTGAATAGGTATACTCAGCTTTTGGGAAATAACGAAGGCTTACGAGTGTGTTTGGGGAGGAATCTGACAAACAAAATGACTATGTGGGACCGGCCCTGACTCCTTGACATTCTACGTTAAACAAATAAGTGTCGAAATATGTGATCTTTTTGTCAATGATAGATTCTTCTTCACCTCTTTCTAACTTCTTCACTTTTCTTATCCTGTTCTTTCTTCACCTTTCCCTCATCTCCACCTCTTCTCCCTTTCTCCTTTAGACCCCGTAGGGGGGTATTGCCGGTAGTGATAGAGGGCAATACTTAAAGGGTTTGGGCGCCCCTTCGGCCCCAGCCAATCTCTTTCAGTTATTCAACTGTCTCTCTTTTCTTTCTATTTCCTTCCTGCTTGCTGTCCCACCTCTTCTATCACCTTCTTCTGGCGGTATATGATCTCGAAGTTGCAGCGCCAAAAATCAATCAATCAATTTGCCAATGATAATCAACTGGCATTGATTGTTATATTAACTGGGTTATGTTTGTTTGGAAGCCACACCTGAATGGGGAAGAGGGATCACTCCTAGCGACCAAACGTGTGTTTAACCTCCTAATAGATTACCCCGATTTTTGCTAATAAACCTTTTGTAGTGAAAAATAGTGTGTGCATAACAGTAGGTGTTTTACCAAATTTGCACATCATTCACATAATGATTGATTTATTCCAGAGATAACGGTGTGTGGCTGTGGGGAAGAGAAGGGCGAAGTTTCGGAAAGTAGGTGGGCAAGGTGAAGTTCACTGGAAGGCACCGGTTGAGCAGACGGATACGTAGGGTCATTACTTAAGGTAGGAATGTAGTTTGCCAGTCAGTATTTGATAGCGTTTCAGAGTAACGACTCCATATAATGATAAAATCCTAAAGATTTTTATTACTTTGTTTATTGTATCACCCGTTACCATAAATCCTACGAATTATGAAATTACTCCGAAACTATCCCTCTCGCATATTCTGTGTATCTTTCTCTCGAGTCATCAAGTAATGAATGGATAACGTTAGCTACACAAATTAAAGAAGAATATGTCTATAAATTGACATTACCGATATCATGTTGTATGTGTAATAATCCTAAAGAAAATTAGCTCCTAGTAAAAGTCAGACAGAACACGTGATTAAACCAAGATTTACTTGCATTATAAAGAAATATGAAATATTCGCGTCCGTGCCCGAGATCACATCTTAAAACACGCTGCACACTCAAAGGGACCCCTATTCGGAGGCATATTTTTCAAGTCTGACCTGGTCAATGCAATCCGTTAGGTTAGATTAAGTATGGTTGGGTTGAAATGCAGTCAAGTAGGTAAAATGAGCTGGGAAAGACCATGAGACCATTTAAAAAATTTCCTATGGTTATTTTTATTCCTATATGTTAGGAGCAATTTTCCTTCATTTTATCCCAGCACTTCTTGCTCTCCAGCCAAATTCGAGAAATATGCTAACCAGCTGTAAAATCGGCGGTTGAACAATCGTTGGCCGGGAGAAAGATAAAACTCTGGTTATTCTCTACTTTCGTCATCTTACAGATTCATAATAAATATTATTTCAATAGACAGGGACACTCTATAAATGTAAATAGGCAAAGTAGGAGTTATACAATCCTTGACAACCCAACAACATTTAATTAAACAAAATAATGTTTTATTTACATTGACAATTAATATCCAGTCCAGCCACCTTCCTTCTCTATGACGGCACGCAGTCTATCGGGCACAGAGGCCACAATGCGTCGAATTTGTTAGGTTTGTTGCGGAACATCTCCCACTGAGCCTGGGTATGAGCCATTAGTGCCTCCGGTCTCCGCTCCACCATCTTCTGGCTCCCAGCAGTTGACCATATTAGCCCACACGTTCTCTATGGGGTTCCAACGAAGTTCACCTTGCCCACCTAGGCTACTTTCTGAGACTTCGCCCTTCTTTTCTCCACAGCCACACACCGTTATCTCTAGAATAAATCCATCATTATGTGAACGGTGTGCAAATTTGGTAGATCACCTACTACTATGCACACATTAATGTATCTATTAGCAAAACTTGGGGTAATCTATTAGTAGGTTAAACACACGTTTGGTCGTTAGGAGTGATCCCTCTTCCCCGTTCACCTGTGGGTTCAAAACAAACATAACCCAGTTAACAATCAATGCGAGTTGATTATCACTGGCAAAACGATCGCTTATTTCCACACTACTAATTTGTTTATTAACGTAGAATGTCAGGGAGCCAGCTTTGTTATTTCCCAAAAGCTGATTATTCCTATTCAACAAAACTATCAATTGAGCATTTGTATTATTACAATAGCTGCATACTTTACTCATCAGATGCTTCCAATAAATCAGACACAAGTCATTTACACAGTTTAGTTTCTTTCGTTTGGGCGCTAACAAATCACAACGAACAACTGTGGAATTGGTCCTCACTCTCTGTCCGATTTCATTAGTATAGAGATAGGATAAGATAAGATAGTGTTTATTTCAGAGAGAGAGAGAGAGAGAGAGAGAGAATTACAGTTGACTTTAACATTTTTATTAGGAGAGTGAGAAAGTATTTAGCAATGAAGGAATTTTACTATGCATGTAATACATTGTAACCTGACTTACAAATAGAATACGAAATCAAAGGTGATCTCAAATTATGCTTACCAAAATATGATGGACAAAGAAAACAACCTATCTGCCCGATCCTAGTTGGTAGAAAAACAAATTAACAATCGTGGCAACGAGACGTGAGCTCTGTCAGAACGGCTGAGCAATGTTGCATGCCAAACATGATAACCATTAAGAAGAAATATTCACTGTTCAGGCTACGAACAACTTTACCTTAGCTTCACCTGCTCATTGTGTAATATAGTTGTTAAATTTCCATAATAGCATTCCTCAACCACTCTGCCTGAGAGCTCATGACTCATTGGCACGAGCATAGATGTTTCCCGAAACTTCAACCCTTCAGTCTACATTCCTTCCACAACTACACAACGCCATCTATGGAATGAACTTTGAGGCAGAGTCATGTTCACTACAGAGGGAGAGTGTTGACGATCCGTATAATTTTCGAGCACACACACACACACACTGCTGCCACATCTACGATCTCTCGATACTGGGTGGCCCAGTCGGAACTGTAACAGACTGTACATAGATTAATTTATTAGCTAGGATGTAAAATTAAGAAATGTTATATTTGTATGAAGGTACTAAACAGGAAAATTAGTATATAAGTTTAATTTTAAGTTTAAATGTATTAATAATAATAATAATAATAATAAATGCATAAAATAATATGCAAAAAGTAAAATTAAAATAATAAATAAATAAAATAAAATAAATAAATAAAAAATAAAATAAAATATAATAAATAAAAGGCCTTAATGACCAACACCAAGGTCGATAGGCCAGTAAAAAAAAAATGGTCCTTTTTTATTTATTCTTGATGCGACACTCGGGGAGAACGGCCGTGTTTTCTGGCAGCAGCTAGTTTTGCACCCGTTTATTAGAGTTGTAGCACTCTAGTAGAATTAAATAAATATGGTCAGGTGTCATTTTCCTCCTTACCCTTAGTTAGGTAGAGTAGGTTTCTGTACCTATTGGTTCACAGCAGCCTTGCTTGAATGCACGGGGTGAATCCCCCCCACTGATCGCTCTGGGGTCAGGATAACCTGAGACGCGGCCACCTCGCAGTGTCTTGAGAGGTTGTTGTGAATGTAGATTTCCTCCCTGGGTAGCGTTTACTTCCCTTGTTTTCGGGCGCGCGAACACTCACTTTCCCCGTAAGGGGAATTGAGTCATGATGGAACCCCCTCCCCCCATATGGGGTAGGGGTCCTGACCCGGCTCAACCCTCGATAAGGCCTGAAAATGCTAAGTTTGTGACGATTCGCGCATCTGGGACAACTACTATAACAAGTGTCAACCCCTTCATTATTAAGAAGGTGATTGACTATTGTTGTGGCGAGGTGGACCAGGTCAAGAAATTGTTAAGACGATTAATGCTGGCCAAATCAATGATCTTTTGAAGATGACCAAGTTTCATTGTTACGATGTTGTTTGTTCGATTCCTGAGTCCATGAACTCGTGCTGGGGAGTTGTCTCCTTTATTGAGTTCTTGTACATGGAGGAAACAGACATCGTCCATGAAATGAGAGATCAGGATGTCATTGCTGCACGTCGCATTTACCGTTTGGAGCATGGCGAGAGAGTTAAGACTGCTTCGGTTATTTTGACTTTTGGTAAAGCTTCACTACCTGAATCTATTCGAGTTGAATATAAAAATATGTAACATAAGACCGTATATTCCGAACCCCTTGAGATGTTTTAAGTGCCAGAAATTTGGACATGGAATGAATTTTTGCCGCTCTGTTGTCTCAGTCTGTGGGAAGTGTTCGAGTCAGGATCATGCTGATAAAGATTGTACAGCCATGGCTGATAGTGCTTGACCAGGGTACAAGGAGTGTTGGAGAGTAACTGACCTAAGTTCGAAAAAGTGAGTCTTCTAATTCTCTCTCAACGTTGAGTTTTTTTTTTTTTTTTTTTTTTTTTTTATTAATTGCGCCGTAGCGTCAATCAACAGGCAGGCAACAATACATACGGGTAGGCGGGACCCATGACACACACACACCACACACACCCATCACAAAAACATACAGAATGGAGCACAAGCATACAGACAAATATTTACATCATGACCTATTTAAATCCACCACAAGGAGGGTGGCGTAATGGAAGTTCCTCCAGAACCTGGTGGTTCAGCAGGTGTCGACAAACCACATCAAGTGGCAGGCCCCGGGCCAGCAAGTGTCGGACAGTGGGGCAGGCCAGGCAATAGTGC
This sequence comes from Petrolisthes cinctipes, assembly GCA_033782935.1. Taxonomy (NCBI): domain Eukaryota; kingdom Metazoa; phylum Arthropoda; class Malacostraca; order Decapoda; family Porcellanidae; genus Petrolisthes; species Petrolisthes cinctipes. The sequence goes on along the minus strand of JAWQEG010008275.1, from coordinate 47,896 downwards.
TCTATAATGATAGCACGAGGCGCTCGACACAAGCAACACTCAGTGAAGGGAGGCTCACCCTGCATCCTAGCAACCTGCCACGGTGGACGGAAGCCAAGCCTCAAACGAGCAGAGACTACATTGTGCCTCCGAAGCATGAGGCCTCGACGACGGTAGGAATATTTGTGACGGCAGACAGATGGCACCCATAAAAATTTGACAGTCAAGTTACGATGACGCAATAAGGCCATAAACGATAAAATCTGCTGAACAACAGTAGAGTGTGTGGGCTGAACACTAGAGAGGGAATGAAGGGCAGGTCTGGAGTCACAAAAAATGGCAGCATTCACTCCACGTTGACAAACAGGACTAACAGCATCCAGAATGGCATACAGTTCACACAATGTTGAGCTAGAGTGGTTACAGAGACGACGGCCAACCCAGCCCCCTGGAGGTGACACCATGTCAGGTGAGAAAACGGCACAACCTGCTACACCATCCACTTGCAATGAGCCATCAGTGTAGAGGCAGTATGGATCTGTGATGGAGGACGTCACTGTTTCTATGAGTTCCAGAGCCAACTGCCGCTGTAGAGAAGGCAGTTCCGACTTGGAAGTAGGTGTGAAGCTCACATCAGGTGTTGGTAGCATCCACGGAGGGGGTCCTGGGGGGACGTCTGCCACCATTATATCTATATTAGGACTACGGAGCATAGAGGAAACATACTTTATAAGAGTACGTCCAGCAGGCAGTATGGGAGGGATCGGGTAGTTTGGGCTAAGATAAGTCCTGACTAACTGAGAGTAATGGGGTGAAAGATGTGGGAAATGGAGGCACTTGACAGTGAAGCCAGTAACATTAGAATAAATTTTCTCCACTAACGAGGGAAGACGCAACTCACGCTGCATGTTCACTATCCTGGTCGACATTGGACAACCGAGAATTATTCTCATTGCTCTATTCTGAAATTTTTCTAAAGTTACAAGAGTAGCCCTGGGAAGTTGAATCAGAGCAGGGGAGAGGTAATCAACAACTGAACGGATAAAAGCAATATAAGTAAAAGACTGTTTTTTTTTAAAGAATGTGTTAAATGTTCAACATTGCCGAGACATTTGCTCGAAAACATTTCATGATACGTATATTTTTAAATATTTAAAAAGCATACGACATGACATGGCGTAACGGACTACTACAGAAACTTTACGCCTATGGCTTAAAGGGTAATTTGCTTATATTTATTAGTAACATCCTTGCTGACAGGACATTTTCTGTCAGGTTGCCCTAGAACGTAACATCCGACATATTTGTCCAAGAAAATGGGGTGCCCCAAGGAAGTGTACTTAGCCCGACTCTTTTCAGTATTGCTATTAATGATATTCTGTCATCAACTTTTGTTCCCCGAAACCTTAAATACTCACTGTATGCTGACGATTGTGCATTGTGGCACTCATCCCCAAATGTTCAATTTTCGGCGAGGCAGATTCAATTACCACTTGACTCTGTCCATCAGTGGGCCTCGCAGTGGGGTAAGTTTTCTGTTCCTAAGTGTGTCGGCATTGTTTTCACACGTAAACGTACAGTACCTGATTTGCATATTTCTTTAGATAATCCGCCGATACCTTTTCAAAATTCTGTAAGATTCCTAAGCCTACATTTTGACAGTAGGCTTAATTGGAAAAGTCATATTAATTATTTGCTTGTGTGTTGTAGAAAGAAATTAAATGTCCTTAAATATTTATCCGGTAAATCATGGGGAGCTGACAGAACATCTTTATTGATGGTATGTAAGTCCCTCATACGTTCAAAGCTTGACTATGGCGCACAGGTGTATGGGTCGGCGTCTGAGGCGACACTCAAGAGATTGGATGTATTTAGAATGTATGTTTAAGATTATTTCTTGGAGCTCTTCGATGTACTCGGGTGGAGCGGATGGAAGTAGAAGCTAATATACCTCCCCTTCCGTATTCGTCGTGACCATCTATTACTATCATACGGTATTACCACCTACCGAAAACGATCGCTGGCCATCCCGGCTTGTGGGATCCTCCTGCAGTGGGAACATCTGCTGCATGGGGCCCTCAAGTCGGTGGCTGTGCGACTTCGCTTCCTCTGTCAAGCGCTAGGGTACGACCTGTCTAGTGGGGATCGACTCATCATGTTAAATATATCGCCCTGGGAGTCTAGTCCCACCACTGTAATTACTGACTGGCTCCCCACCGCCAAGTCCCAGGCGCCGGAGGTGGAGGTCAGACAATTGTTCCGGAAGATCCTCATTAGAGACCTAGCGTCATTCCACTTGTACACTGATGGCTCTAAGACGGATGAATGTGTGGGTGCAAGTGTATGGTCAGCGGAGTATCGTCTTAGATACCGGTTGCCCGTATATGCATCTGTGTTTACTGCCGAAATATTTACCATAGACAGAGCTACAGATTTTGCTGAAAATTCAAATTACGACAGTTTTGTCATCTTTTCGGATTCACAGTCAGCCCTTCAGGCAATTAAATCATGCAAAACGACTAAAAATGAAATCCTGGGCAATATTATCAATAAATTACATGTGTCTGCTAAGTCCTTCTCTCTGATCTGGGTGCCTGGTCATTGTCAAATCTTCGGTAAGAACAGGCTGATTTTCTTGCAAAGTCTGCGGTAGAACTTGAGGAGATGTGTGAAGTCCCTCGGGAGCTACAGTCGTGTCTCTCTTTCGGTAAGAAATCAATTAATCTTCTGTGGCAAAGTCAGTGGACCGACCTGGCTATAATCACCGTCAAGACCACCATTGAAGACTGGCCCTCAGCTTATCGTCAACATCGTAAAGAAGAAGTAGTACTTACAAGTTTAAGAATGAATAGCACACTTTTAACTCATATGTTGCATTATATCAATCATAGTTTCCCACCACAATGTAACACCTGTGGTGTGGTGCTATCAATCAGTCACATCATTTTACACTGTAGTAGGTATTTTGGGGAGCGTCAGCCTCTGGCTGCCTATTGCAGGGTGAATCAAGTCTCCATGAATCTGAACTCTGTCTTGGGTGATGGGGATCCTGGTGTGACTGATAAATTGATGACTTTCTTGAAAGAGACCAGACTACTCGGAGAGTTGTGACTTAGATTTTATTATTATTTATGTGTGTGATGAGTATTCTTTTTAATGTACATATTTATATTTATATGTATGTCTTGACGCCTCAATTCACAAAAGAAGTGGCCACAAATGAATCAACTCCATCCATTGCAATCACCCGCCTACTGGCGTCCCTCCCATCAACCAACGCCACTCTCACTCATATACCTATCAACTCATCCGTCAACCTTACCCTACTCCCGGTATGAATTTTCCCATCTGTCTATTCACATCACTCTCATAAACATCTTAACCAACCGCTCAATCCTCATGTGCTTCACATGACTGAACCACCTCAAGATGTTCCTTTTCACACTCTACAGTAGATCCATATACACACCATATCACTCACATACCTCTCCGTACGTCAATTTATTACACCATGCTACACCATACACACATCTCAGATAAATTATAACCATAAACATTTGTATGTGTACATATCATATGTACAATAATTATCATGACTAAAGTTAAATGTGTATATCAGATTTATCTTTTATATACATTTATTTTTATATATGATATTAGATTGCTAAAATAGTAAATTTGTGTATTGTTTTGCCTTTGAATTAGCATAATGATGAAGGATTACAAATGACGTATGTGAGGAGGTGCTTCTGAGGCAATTCTCGCATACTGATGTGTCCTTCATTGTTCACATGAGCCATCATCTATAACTGGAGCGAACTACTGGGTTGGCACATTTGTTTACATTTATGTCATCCTGGGGTCGCAAGGTCATAGATGCTGGAGTTGCAAGCCTAATACCCCAATCAGGGGTGATGGCTTTTTAACGTAAAGTAAAAAAGTCCTTGGCATGCGTCCAGACTTTGTACAGTCAAGACCTCGTCCTCTCGTAGCACAGCAACAACAGACACCAGTACTGTTCGTGGAGTTAACTTGGTGTACCGAGGCCTCTTACCGGCCGTACTCTGTTGTTTCTTTGCCTAGTTAGAGTAATAAATTAAAGTAAATTTGCAGCGTTTTGCTGCACTGCTGTGCTGCACCTTCAGTGTTTTATTTTTTGCTGGAGGACAACCAGTAGTATATGATAGAAAGTAACTAGTTGTTCCCCACACCAGACCCGCAGCACTCACTGCCTCAGGGGAAACCCTGTGGTAGGGAGGCCCAGTTGTCTGATGCGTCATTTGGGCACCTCTTTTTCTTAAACTACTTTTTCTTCCATATTTTCCGTGCGACCTCCTGGGCCTACGGTTGTCTCTTGGCTGAGCAACGGTATTCGCTTGGGAGGTGGGTTCCTACTAAACCAACCCTCGCATTAGGCAGGTTCGGTGGTGGGGAAGTTCCTTCCGCACAAACTCCGATCCCCTAGCTGGTACTGGAGAACGCTGCCAGGCTACCACTAGGAGGGGGGGGGGGGGCGAGTAAAGGCAACTTTTATTTCCTAAATTATTGTCCATTTTTGGGGATTGATACAATAGTTAGGGGAGTTAGGTAAATGTGATAGGAGATGGGTCGGACATAGTTCGATGCCCTGGATAGATGATCCCCCGACTAGCCTCCCTCCTCCTCAAGGAGGGAGGTTTTATTTTTTTTTTTTTTAATTAATTGCGCCGTAGCGTCAGTCAATAGGCAGACAACAGTACACCAGGGTAGGTGGGACTCACGAAAACCCAATGACCACACACACACAGAAGCACACACACACACGCACTCACACACACATCACGAAAACATAACAGAATGAAGCACAAGCATACAGACAAATATTTACATCATGACCTCCAGAAAATGATTGTTCAGCAGGTGTCGACAAACCACATCAAGTGGCAGGCCCTGGGGCAGCAAGTGTCGGACAGTGGGGCAGGCCAGGCAATAGTGCTCTATAGTGTTAGCACGAGGCACTCGACACAAGCGACACTCAGTGAAGGGAGGCTCACCCTGCATCCCAGCACCTGCCACGGTGGCCTGTAGCCAAGCCTCAAACGAGTAGAGACTACATTGTGCCTCCGAACCATGAGGCCTCGATGACGGTAGGAATATTTGTGACGGCAGACAGACTCGTAATGTGTGATGGAGATGCTGAAGGGCCTCTCTGCATCCCTGCGTCGCCGTACAGGGAGGAGAGCGGCGGAGCGAACTCTAGAAAGGTAACGTGTCAGGGAGAGAGGACGTCCAACACCACGAGGAGGCAGATGGCAGGCTTCCTTTGCGAGTCTGTCAACTGTACCATTGTGACGTAAACCTACATGGGATGGCACCCATTAGAATTTGACAGTCAAGTTACGATGATGCAATAAGGCCATAAACGATAAAATCTGCTGAATAACAGCAGAGTGTGTGGGCTGAACACTAGAGAGGGAATGAAGGGCAGGTTTGGAGTCACAAAAAATGGCAGCATTCACCCCACATTGACAAACAAGACTAACAGCATCCAGAATGGCATACAGTTCACACAATGTTGAGCTAGAGTGGTTACAGAGACGACGGCCAACCCAGCCCTCCTCGAGGTGACTCCAGGTCAGGCGAGAAAACGGCACACCCTGCTGTACCATCCACCTGCAATGAGCCATCAGTGTAGAGGCAGTATGGATCTGTGATGGAGGAAGTCACTGTTTCTATGTGTTCCAGAGCCAACTGCCGCTGTAGAGAAGGCAGCTCTAACTTGGAGGTAGGTGTAAAGCTCACATCAGGTGTTGGTAGCATCCATGGAGGGGGCCCTGGGGGGACGTCTGCAACCATTATATCTATATTAAGGCTACGGAGCATAGAGGAAACAGACCTTATAAGAGTACGTCCAGCAGGCAGTATGGGAGGGACAGGGGAGTTTGGTCTAAGAGAAGTCCTGACTAACTGAGAGTAATGGGTTGAAAGATGTGGGAAATGGAGGCACTTGACAGTGAAGTAAGTAACATTACAATAAATTATCTCGATTAATGGGGGAAGACGCAACTCACGCTGCATGTTCACTATCCTGGTCGACATTGGACAGCCGAGAATTATTCTCATTGCTCTATTCTACAATTTGTCAAATGTTTCCAGAGTAGCAATAGGCAGTTGAATCAAAGCAGGGGAGAGGTAATCAACAACTGAACGGATAAAAGAGTGAGAGCACGGCACAACTCCTCCTCAGTTATCTCCTCCGCATCATCATCATCATCTTGTATCAGAGCAGACATTAGACGTAGCTGATGGACAGCAGCACGGGAAGCGAGTGCATCTTGTATGTGGATGGGTAGACTGGCTGGGTAGATTGTTCTGGCCAGGCATAGTCGGCAGGAGTGTGATGACGAGCAGTGGCCGGTGTCTTTTTAACAACCCGAAGGATGAGGTGCCATATAGAAGCCACACTTGTTTGCTGGTTGATGCAGTCCGTGAACCGCTGCCAAGACTCAGTGTGAGCACACTCCTGCAGGGCAACTAAAGCGTCCCTAGACATCTGGTAACGATGGAGTCGGTCAGGGGTTGTGTTGACTTGAAACAATAGGCCATCACGTTCAGCCTCCTCCTTTGCCTCCTGTATACGTGCATCCAGCATCCAGGAGTGGGCAGTATGGCAATGCTGGAGGTGTGGCCGGGAGACGTATAGCCTATACAAGTCATGAGTAGCAGATACAAGATCAGAGTACAACTGTTCAGTTGATGATATGTCAAATGTAGGGAATACATGGGCCATAAATAAGATGTAAGTCAGGCAATATTTAGGGGGCACAGCAATACGCAAACGAGTGGCTGAAGCACTTGACCCAGCAGTTAGAGAATAATGATACCGAAGAGCGATGTGATCAGAGAATAAGTCTGGCACGGAGAAGAACTGGACCTGAGATGCTATCAGGCCAGACGAGAGGATGTAATCCAGAGTACCTCCCCGGCAATGAGTGGCACCGCCAGTGTCCCAGCGTTTCAGATGATGATTGCGGATGTATGAAAGGAGACGAACACCATTACGATTAATAGAGCCAGAAACATCACCCAAATCAGAATGCCGAGCATTAAAATATCCCATATACACCATACCACGCACTGTTGGAGAAGGAAGAGCCTCAAGAGTGAGTCTAGCTGGGGCAGAATAGACATTACATAATTGGAGTACTCCATTCCCAGGTAGTACCTCAAAAAGCTGAAAGGTCTTGTCAGGATCAGTGGAGGTACGGAGAAGGCGATGTGGCAAGGAGCTATGTATATAAGTCAGGAGACCATTCCTTACCAGATGAACATATGGCACATAACCTGAGAGGGGAGGAACTTGACCAGCAGTGAGCTGCCGTTCTGGAAATGCTTCCTGTAGAAAAATAACACTGGGATGATGACGAAAAACATAGGCCTTGAGTTGAGTGAGCTTAGCATAACTGGTGATACCACATACATTCCAGGAGATGAGATCCAGCTGGCAATCACTAGCGAACTCTGTATTTGGAGGTAGAAGTCCGGTGAGTGGGGGCAGATGAGCGACCTGGAGAAGAAGATGGACCAGGAGAAGGGACTGACTCGAAAAGCTTTTCAAGGCGAGATGCAACAGTATCCATCTTTCAGTAAGGGTAGTGACAGTTGAGATGATGGACTGCTGAGCCTCGACCAAGGTGGAGAGTTTGGAGTCATTGGCAGCCTGAGCGGCAACCAGCCCATCAATCCTGGCTTCAAGGGCAGAAAAGCGGTTTCTCGAGGGCCGTACATCGTGCCATGAGGGTAGCAACAGACTTGCGGAGGGCCAGGTCTGGAGGCGAGGCAGGGCTGGTAGGAGGAGCAGAATGGGGAGGTTTTGGTGGTGGTGGCAGAGGCGGAGCAATAGTAGAGACACAAGCCTGGACCTGATATCGAGTACATCCATGCCACACATTAACCCCTGTCTGAAGGCATCGTGGACACTTCCTTCGAGACGTATCCTCAGGAGGTGTATGCTCAGAGGTGGAGGCAGCAGGACGTGATGGTTCACCCCTGATGGGACACGTCTTGGAATCATGGTCGGCGGCACACCATACACACTTCGGCCTGGCAGAACAGTACCGGGAGTTATGCCCAACTCCCCAGCACCTGTAGCACCAAGGCTGGTCATTATGAAATTTGCTCACCTCACACGGTGGAAGACAAGGGAGGAAATCAAAGTTAATCTCATTTGGAGGTGGATCGGGTTGACCCTAGACAACAACAATACGGCTAATGGGGGAACCATCTTGGAAAAAACGACGGGCAGAGTACACACCAGGGTATCCTTTGGCAAGTTTCAGGTCAACATCAATAGGAAAACGGGTGAGGATGTAGCTGGGGAACTTACGAGGACTCTCGGGTGAGTCTTCTAGAATGAGAGGCAGATATAAAAATTCACCAGGCTTCATTCTATCAATGATGCCCTGATGCTTCCTAGAGATGTAGACAAACCAGGAGGTGACAGCAGCTATCTTGAATTCAGCTAGTTCTCGCTGCAGCTGGAAGGCCCTGTTGACATCAGACAACCAACGCAGCTTTGTGTCTGTAGATGGGTTTCCAGAGAAGGAGAGTTTGACATAGGCATCTCTCGGGGCAAAAGCAGGAAGGTTGAACGAGGGCAAGGAGTTGGTATACAAAGAAGAAACACCAGAGTGAGGCAGAGAAGGTACATCGTGCACAGCTGAAGCACCCTTCGCCGTCTTGGCAGCTGGAGGCAAACAGTCCACACCATCGGAATCCTGCGAGGAGTCGGACGAGGCATCAACGGGTCGCTTGGTAGAGGTTGAGGAGGTAGACGGCTTCAACCTGAGCTGCGGAGTGACCAAATAGAGGGGGGGGGGGGGTTGCGCGAGAAGGCAGCTCAGGCCAGCGATCCTCAATTGGAGACTCGTCTTCCTCCGACATTGCCAATTCGGCCTCCAAGCAGGAATCCGCACTCTCCATCAGGCCAGGCAAGGCCTAGATGGCAAACAAACAACAACACAAACAACTAAACACTCAATCAGCCAAGGACACACACACACACACAGACAATCACAAGAAAACTATACACAGAACCACAACAGACAAACAACACCAGCAACACCACAGAAACAAGAACTCACAAACAATACATAAAATACACAAATAAGAGCTCCAAAAAAACCCAAACAACAACACAAACGAGAATGGAGGCAGAGCGCTACGAGTACGTCCACTCTCCACCAGTTCTGGAGTGAGACTGAAGGAAGGAGGTTAACGACCAAGGACCAAACTAGGACAACAGCTGACAATAATGGAACCCCTATGGCAGACAGACAACGACTATTTGATGTTAAAATTCCTCCTATGAATGCTCGATATGTAAATATTAGATGTGTAGATGAGGGTCAGTCTCTCAAGACTGTTAACCCCTTTATCATCAAAAAGGTCCTTGATGGTCAAGCAGGTGGCTGTCTTGATTCCGCTAAGAAGTTACGTGATGGTAGTCTCCTAGTGAAAGTACTGAACTCATCCCAGGTTAAGGATCTCCTTAAACTGACGCAGATTCATGACCTGAAGGTGAAAACCACTATTCCAGTCCCCCCCAACGGGAGCCGCCTTGACGTGGTGGGGGGGCTTGCGTGTCTCTGAGACCTGGCGAGCTAGACTAGAGGGGGCTCCGGCCCCTGCTCTGCCTCGATTTCGGGGAGAGAGGGCTTCCCATGCTAGTAAGGTCGCCAGTGAGAGACCAGACTAAATGGTTCCCATGCATTAGGCTGCCAGTACGGGCCAACAGCGCTGCCCTCCGGAGGGACTGCCCTCTAGGGGCCGTCCTATGTTGGATGGTTGAGTGTCTGGGCCGGGAGATGTTGCGGAGGGGGGTCTCAGCACCGTCGTGGGCAAACTTTCGAGCCATTGGGGCTGCATTTTTAAACGAGTGGCCCCGTGGGGGAAGAGGTACCCCGCCCACGGCAACCAGCGCTCGGTCCCCTCATCTGCCCAGTAGGTAGTAGCTCTTGGCTCCTGGGGCCAAAAACACTAAACCAATGATATATGGATACAGAAAAACCCCAATCTCTTCCTCGAGCGGTGGTCGACCAGGCCCTCGAGACGTCACTCTCTGGTCGTGGTAAGATGCAGAAAGCTGCAAATAAGAGTAAGCCTAGCAGGTCGGGTCTTGTGTCGAAGAACCCTGTTGACGATTTGGACACGTTAATGTTAACGAATGTACTCGCATCCTTTACCTATGGCGCTATCCATTCCATTTTTAAGTGCTTTGGAGTAGTCCTCCGAATCCGAATCACATATGACAGTGATTGTAGGTCTAATCGGTGCTATATTACTTTCAATACAAATGCTGCTGCCAAAGCAGCATTTGAGTCAAAAGATTCTCTGACGGTGGGGGATACTCATTGTAAAGTTCAGATGATACGGTCCATCAATGTAGTTGACAGTGACAATGATTACTGCCCTAATATATTTGATGATTCTGCAGAGCCTGTCCCAAAGGAACGTCGGGTTCCTACACCCTTTTGGTTTGTGGCTTACTACAGGGAGGGACGTGGTAACATTATCCATGCTTCCCGGTATCTTGAGAAAGAAATTGGATTATTACCAATGGGCCACATAAAGAAATATGGTAAGGGAGTTTTAATCAGAGACAAAGATCTTACACAGGCCATGATGCTCCTCAATCTCCCTTGTCTTTCTGATAGCATGTTTGAATCTATTAAACCACATCGAACATTTAATTATAGCAAGGGGCGTATATATAATGAGGACCTGTATGAATTCTCTGAAGAGGACATTCTCGCTATGTGCCCAGACAGTGTCCAACGAGTAAAGAAGATGAAAGGCAGTAAAAATATGATCATCCTCACTTTCTATGGCTCGCATATCCCAGATCGCATTAACATTAACCCTACCTCATTGAGGTGAAGCCTTTTGTTGAGCGTCCCCTACAGTGTTTCTGTTGTTATGAGTTTGGTCATGGGAAAAGAAACTGCAACAACCGTTCCCGGTGTGGTAATTGTTCTGCTCTTGACTCACATCTTACTTCTGAGTGTCGGTCAGAGAGTTACTGCTTTTACTGCAGAGATTCTCACCCCTTGCGTTCTCGCCAATGTAAGATGTACCTGCTTGAGCAGGATATCCTCCACTTGGCTAATACTCAATTCATTAGCATAGGTAGTGCCAGACGGCAACTCAACTTCAGGCGACAGAAGGATGGTGGTGTGAAGACATACGCCTCCTCCCTTCGCCCTAAATTGGTTGCAGCACGCTCTCAACCCTCTCAAGAGGCAGCTGCTTCTTGCTCTAGTGAGAACGTTTCTAAGGTTACTCTACATAATAGTTTCTCTGTCTTGGAAACTTTATCAGACACTCATTCTGGTGACCCTTCAACTGATGACAATTCTCAGACTTTAGCTAAAGGTGTCCATGTGGTAGAGGTTCACGCTGCCACACGCTCTCCCAAAAGGAAACTTAAGTCACCTAAACTGCCACAGATGTTCCACCTTGTGAGGCAACCATCTCTGTGGACTCATCCATAGTTTCCTCTCAATTTCACCAGAAGCGTTCTCGTGGCTCTGATGAATCTCTTGATTCAACAGAAGTTCCTCCTCGCAAGCTTCCTTCGGGATCATCAGAGGGGCGTGAAGTTAATGTGGATGCCACGGATGTTGTGACTTCAAAAGATTCACTTTCTCTTCCGCTTGAGCAGCGGAGTGATTCTACCACCTGTATTATGGATGTTGATGTATCTGCCTGTGTCAGTGATACCACTGCTGTACAGGAAAGAACCAATGTAATTGTTTCAAAGAATATCCCATCTCATATACCTTCATCTTCTTCTAACATATCAGATGCTTCAGGGACTCGTCTACGGGTCCCAATTACTGCCCCAAGTACTACTCCTCGGGTTCGCTCTTCTTCTAGTGGCCCAGAATTAGACAAATCTTATTGTTTGAATAAACCCTCAGGTCGAGGTGGTAGTGGGAAGTACCTCCGTGAGTCTTCCCAAAAATCAGTACTAAAGTAACACCGTTCAAGGTCCTTCAGTGGAATTGCCGTGGCTTGCGTGCTTCTTGGGAGGAACTGCGCATTCTTCTCTCTAGTTTCTCTCCTGCAAGTGTTTCTCTCCAAGAGACAATGCTTGGGGACTACATTCCTGCCAGTCCTCCAGCATACTCAGCATTTTAATCCAATTCATTTGAAGGGCAGGGTCATCATGGTGGCTCTGCCATCCTAGTTCGCCGAGATATTCCATGCACGAGCCTGGAGCTTGACACTCCGCTCCAGGCTGTTGCAGTTAAGGTTTTTATGGACCGCCCGTACACTGTATGCAGTCTATACCTTCCTCCCAGTGTTACAGTTGAGAGGGGTGATCTCAACCATCTTGTACGGGACCTTCCATCTCCCTTTATTTTATTGGGTGATTTTAATGGTCGTCATCCTCTGTGGGGTGACAGTTCGGTCAACCCCAGGGGTGTTTTATTGGCTTCTTTCATTGATGATGAGGGATTAGGGGTTTTAAATACGGGAGATGTGACACATTTTAATAGCCCTACTGGGACTTTTACCGCCATTGACATTTCCCTTTGCTCACCCAGTGCTCTGTTGGATTTTACTTGGAGAGTGTTGCTTGACTTATATGGCAGTGACCATTTCCCTATACTTTTAGAAGGTAACAGGTACGGACCACAGTCTCGTCTTCTTCGGTCTCTTCTGTAGCCGATTTCGGTAGCTCTGACGAGGCTGTAACATATTTCACTGATATGCTCCACTCTGCTGCTCTCAACTCTATCCCTAGAACTTCTGGCTACTTTCCCAAACGTCCTGTCCCTTGGTGGTCACCAGTCTGCACCACTGCTGTGCGGGAGAAGCGCGGTGCTTTCTCTCGCCTTCGTCGCAATCGTGGGGACCCAACTCTTTTAGAGGACTTCCGACGGGCAAGGGCTCGGGCTAGACGAGTTTTAAAAGAGGCCCGACGTGCATCTTGGAAGGCCTATGTGTCTTCAATTAATACTAAAACTCCACTCACCCAAGTGCTCAGGAGAGTCCGTAAGATGGCGGGGAAGTTTTCTCCTAGTTCTCCACCTGTACTTAAGGTCAATGGAATTAAGATCATGGATGGTTTGACAGTGGCCAATACCATGGCGGAGGCTTTTGCAAAGGTCTCCAGCCGTGACTCTCGACCTCTGGCTGTCAGGCATGAGTTAAGAGCCAAGGAGCGTACAGTCCTGGATTTCACAGGGAACGAGAATGAAAGTTATAACCATATATTCACCCTGAGAGACCTGCATTCTGCTCTCTCTCTCTGCGGCGACACTTCTCCTGGGCTAGACAACATCCCATATGCAATGTTACGACACTTGGGTGAGGAAGCGATCTCATTTCTTTTAGCTGTATATAACAGAATCTGGCTGGAGGGTGTCTTCCCTTCTGGGTGGAGGGTTGCTACCATCCTTCCTTTTCTCAAGCCGGGCAAGGACTCTGGTGTTGCCCTCAATTATCGACCAATTGCCTTGACCTCCTGTCTCTGTAAACTATTTGAAAAGATGGTGAATGTCAGACTGGTATACTTCTTGGAACGGGGTGATTTTCTGTCTCCGTCCCAGTCTGGCTTTCGTAAATACCGTTCCACTACAGATGCTCTGGTCAGGTTGGAAGCTGCTGCATGTGAGGCTTTTGCACGACATCAACACCTTGTCTGTGTATTCTTTGATTTAGAGAAAGCCTATGACACTACATGGCAATATGGCATCCTGCAGCAACTCCATTTATATGGCCTGCGGGGTCGCCTTCCACGCTTTCTTAAGGAGTTTCTCAGTGGTCGCAGTTTTTCTGTGGGGGTTGGTACAACCCACTCAGCATCTGTTGCACAAGAGGAGGGCGTCCCCCAGGGAAGCGTCCTCAGTGTCACATTGTTTGCAGTAGCAATTAATGCCATTGCCTCATCCCTTCCAGACGGTATAGCTAACTCGATGTACGTTGACGACCTAGCAGTCTGGTTTGCTGCTTCCCGTATGTCAGTGGCGGAGCGGCGCATGCAGCTTGCCCTTGACAGGGTGTCACGTTGGACTGATTCTCATGGGTTTCGATTTTCTCCTTCCAAGACAGTTGCTATGCACTTCTGCCGCATCCGAGGCATCCACCCGGATCCGGACTTATTCATGTATGGTCATCGGATACGATGTGTCGATTAGACTCGCTTTTTGGGTCTCCTTTTTGACAAACGTTTGACTTGGGTTCCCCACTTACGTACACTTAAGATCTCTTGCCTCAAGGTTCTTAACCTGTTGAGGGTCCTGAGCCATACATCCTGGGGAGCTGATCGGGCCACCCTCCTCCGCCTATACCATGTTGTTATTAGGTCAAAACTCGACTATGGGTGTGAGGTGTACTCTTCATGCTGGAGTACATCTGGCGACCGGAGCCTTCAGGTCGTCCCCAATCCCCAGTCTCCTGGTGGACGCTAATGAGCCACCTCTTGATCTCCGTCGCCAGTCCTTGATGGTTCATTGTTGGCATCGATTACATCGACTTCCTGACACCCTACCTTGCTTGGCGGTGTCATCTGATATCATGTCTCAGTACTACCTTTTACATTCTCGTGCACCATGGCCCTTTGGCTTCCGGGTCAGAAAGGCTATGGAGGAGATGGGCATAGATGACTTTCAGATTTGGTCTGTGAGGGTCCCCAGGGTGGCTCCATGGCTTCTTCCAGAAGTTTTCCCCTGCACCTGCTTTACAGACAAGAAGGAATTTCTTCCTCCTCCAGTGGCTCGTTCCCTCTTTTTAGAACATGCCTTCACTCACAGGGAGTCCCTCCCTGTGTACACTGATGGGTCAAAGTCTGATGCTGGAGTTGGCTTTGGAGTTGTCTTTCCTGACTTTTGCCGTGGAGGCAGGCTCCCTTCTGTCATGTCCATTTTTACTGCTGAGCTCTCGGCCATTTTATATGCCCTCCAAGTGATTTTTACTCTCCCTCAGCCTTCGTTTACTATTTTTAGCGATTCCTGTAGTGCCTTGCAGGCCTTGTGCAATTTTAACTCTACCCATCCCCTGGTGTTGGCCATTCTTGAGTGGCTTGTCCTCCTGGGTCGTCGTGGCCGCAAAGTCACTTTTTGTTGGGTCCCGGCCCTTGTGGGTGTTGATGGGAATGAGCGGGCTGACGCCCTGGCTAAGGCTGTGGTCTCCAATTCCCGGCCTCCTTTTTTTTTTTTTTTTTTTTTTTTTATCTTTCGACACTGGACATAGGCTTCATCAAGCCCGTTACCGTGGCCCAGGTCAACTGCTACTCACACACACACACGTCACGACTTCCGAACTGGTACCCAGCCACAGAGGGAGGGATGTGAGGGTTATTCCCAAATACTGCAGCTGTTATGGTACCAGCGAGGGTGTTTTACGACGTTCGGTGACCTTATAGTTAGTGCCTCAAACTCAAATCGGAAGAGTAAATATTTTCAGGCCCTCACCTGAGAGGATCGAACTCCCGACCTCCAGGTTACGAGTCCAGAACACTAACCACTCGGCCACCTCCCCTCCTGCCAGGCATCATCCTGTTCCTGCAGTGGACCTTCGACCCTACATAGATGCTACCGTTCGTTCCTGCTGGCAGGACAGATGGGACGCCATCGGGGCTAACAAGCTCCGTGACATCCGCCTGCGACTTGGATTGTGGAGCTACACTGGCCTGTCCCGCCGGTGGGAGACAGCTCTTGTCCGTCTCCGCATTGGCCACACATTATTGACTCATGGCTTTTTAATGGAGAGGGCTCACCCTCCCTACTGTGATGATTGTCTGGTCCCTTTGACAGTACGGCATCTTATTGTCGAGTGTCCCAGCCTTGGGGACCTTCGTCGTAGGCACCTCTCTGAGTACCGGAAGGGTGACGGTTCTTACAGTCTCTTCCAGGTGCTCGGGGAGGAGGCTTGTTGTGTGGGAGGGAACACCCTCTCCTATGTGGAGGAGGCTGGCCTTCTCCACAAATTGTGAATTTTATTATATTTATGGCTATTAATTTTTAGGTAGTTAAAGTTTAATGTTTCTTTCGTTAATATTTCAATTCTTGTATATATCTAACTTAAATAGGTTATTTCATTAATATATGATCTTTTGGAAGACGTGGGTTTTATTCATGCTGCTTCTCCCTTTTGAGGTAGTGAAAATTATTTAATTTTTGTACATATTTTATTAATGATGTAGATGACCTTTATATGTTGGGCGGTATATGACCATTGTTGTTGCGCTGCCAGATGCCTAATGGCATCAATAAATCAATCAATCAATCAATCACTATTCCAGTGGAGCCAAATACCTGTAAGGGCGTCATTTTCCATAGGGATTTGGCCGCTCTGAATGAGGCAGACATTTTGGAGGGAATGAAGGACTAAGGCGTTGTTGATGTTCAAATTATGACCAGGATGAGAGAGAACAAGAGAGAGAAATTTGGCTTATGTTTCATGACTTTTGTTTCAGCTCTGATTCCGGACACGGTAATGATTGGATATGAAATAGTTCATGTCAGACCATATGTTTCCGTTGCCAGAAATTCGGACACAGAGCATTGAGGTGTTTTAATAAAGATTCATTCACTTGTGATAAATGTGCAAGTAGTCACGAGACAGGATTGTGTTCAGAGACAGTTCTCAAGTGTGCTAATTGTGGCGGCCCCCACCAGGCAAGTGCAGGTGACTGCAGGAGCCTTAAAGTGGAGACTGAGGAAATGGCATACATGAGGGCTCATGATTATAGTTATGGTGAGGCAAAGAGGAAGGTAGAGGGGGATAACCAAACTCCCACAGTTTCCTATGCTGCAGCTATGACTGGCACCACTGCTCCTGCTAATACAACTGATTTTAACGTGACTATCCAGGCTGAGGATAACGAAATTATAGAATTAAAGGATACAGTAAGCAAATTAACGCTACAAGTAGAAAATTTGACTAAGAAAGTAGAAGAAATTGTTGAATAAACCCAACAAAAGAAACACCACAAGGCTGATGATACCTTATCAGCTTCAAAATCTCATGTTCTCGCTCAGGTGACTCCCATGAAGCCTGCATCCTGGAGTCGTCCGGCTCGTCGCGAGACGAGATGTTCGAGGACTGGCTCTGTACCTCATGGAGAGGAACAGGCGATGGAGGCTACCGTCGCGAAACAATAACGAGGGAGGTCCCCGGGAAGTGCAGGGGAGGAAGAGGGTCTTCCCTCCCAGCACAAAAAGGTTCGGCCAGACGAGCAAGGCTCCAAAAAACCCCAACAAATAGCGATAATCTTCGCGCTAACCATACTCCAATGGAACTGTCGAAGTCTTAGAGATAGATTAAATGAACTCAAACTTTTGGCTTGTTCTTACACTGCCGATATTATTGCCCTTCAAGAAACTCAACTTCGGAACTACAGGTTAATTAGGAGGGACCGTTATGGGAGGGGTGTGGGTGGAGTGGCAATCTACATCCGCCATAACCTCCCTTTCACTGATGTGCCCTGTAATTTTCCTCTGGAAAGTGTCGCTTGCAGAGTAAAATTCGGTGTCACCTACCTGACTATCTGTTCTGTCTACTGTTCTCCTGATACAGTAACTTATGATGATGTTTTTGATCTACAGGACAGTCTGCATTGTAGAAAATTAATTTTAGGAGATTTTAATGCTCATCATACGTTATGGGGTTCCCTGCAGGATGATAGAAAGGGGGAACAGGTGGCTAGGCTAATCAGTGACTCCGATTTGGTTCTTCTGAACGACGGTAGTCCGACGAGAGTTGATGATAATACTGGTAATTTTAGCGTTCTTGATCTATCTCTGGTATCCCCATCAATTGCAGCCTCATGCCAGTGGATTACCCATTGATGACTCATTGGGAAGCGACCATTTTCCTATTTTGATTAAATTTTAAAGCGACACTATTAAAGAGCCTTCAGCAACTAAATTTAACGTAAAAAAAGCAGACTGGGTGTCCTTCACAAAGGGTGTCAATATTGAAATTGTTGGAGAAACCATTGATGATAAAGTAAATAATGTTCAAGATAATATCCTCAAAGCCGCAATGGCAACAATTCCTAAGACATCGATAGATAGCGCAAAGCATAGAGTCCCATGGTGGACGCCAGATTGCCGCAGGGTACTGTGTGAGAAGAATAGAGCCTACAGGCTTTTCAAAAATCACATTAGTGATGAGAACTTAAACAAGTATAAACTTGCGAGAGCTAGGGCTCGTCGAACCATCAGACAAGCCAAACGAGACTCCTGGCGATGCTTTGTCTCTAGTATTAACAGTGAAACATCAATATCCCAAGTCTGGTCCACTGTAAGAAAATAAAATAAGATGAAAATATCTAATAAAATTACCAACATTACTTTTAATAACATCAACTATGACGAACCTAGAGACATTGCTAACGCCCTCGCCAGGCAGTTCTCTTTTGCTAGCAGCTCTGAAAATTACTATCCAGCTTTCCTGCCCATCAAGGAAGCATCATAGGTGCAGCATATTGACTTTGCCACAGGAGATGAATTAGATTACAACAGTGATCTAACAATGCAAGAGCTTGTCCAAGCCCTAGGAGCCTGTAGTGGGACATCCCCAGGACCTGATGAGATTCGGTATGAGATGATAAAGCATCTTGATCATGATTCCATGATCAAGATGTTGCAAGTGTTTAACCAGATTTGGAGGGGTCACACCTTTCCAAACACGTGGCACTTTACACATGTCATCCCCATACCGAAAGGAGGGGGGGACCCCAGATCGACTTCATCGTATCGCCCTATTGCGCTCACAAGTTGCTTATGCAAGGTTATGGAACGAATTGTTAATCGTAGGCTATTGCATTTTTTAAATTCCAGGAATTTGCTGGTTGACGAGCAGTGTGGCTTACGTAAAGGTCGCCAGACGCTCGATCAGCTAGTAAACCTGGAAGTTCAAATTCAAGAGGCATTTGCCAAAAAACAATTTTTGATTGCAATATTTTTAGACATTGAAAAATCCTACGACATGACTTGGCGACATGGCCTCCTCAGGAAACTATATGCGATGGGATTACACGGTAACCTGCCCTTTTTTGTTAAGAATTTCATTTCTGACAGAACTTTCTCTGTCAAGCTTTTTTCGGAAACAGTCACTTTCTCGGACATATTTGTCCAGGCAAATGGGGTCCCCCAGGGGAGTGTTCTGTCTCCGACCTTATTTCTATGTATGATCAATGACATTGTACCAGCTCCTCCTCGAAATCTTAAATACTCACTGTACGCTGATGACTGTGCGATATGGCACTCCAGCCGTAATGCAGAGTTTTCGGCAACTCGGATCCAATTGGCACTGGATTTGATTCACAATTGGGGCCTCCAGTGGGGTTTTAAGTTTTCAATAAGAAAGATTGTAGGGGTTATTTTCACTCATAGGAAGAAGCCTACTTCCGGCTGACTATGGGTGACAACCCCCTACCTATTCAAAATTCAGCTAAATTTCTTGGACTGCATTTTGACAGTCGACTGACATGGCGAGTCCATGTCAGTCAGTTAAAAATTAAATGTTTAAAAGCACTCAATTTGCTGAAGTGCATTTCTGGTACTAAATGGGGAGCAGATAGGAAGTCATTGTTAATGCTATATAAATCCCTGATTAGATCTAGAGTAGATTAAGGGTCAATAGTGTATGGTTCGGCATCTGAGTCTGTGTTGAAAGGTTTGGATGTTGTGCAAAATGCGTGTTTGCGTGTGTGTCTTGGAGCCCTACGTTGCACTCGAATCGAGCGTCTAGAGGTGGAGTCACAAGTGCCTCCCCTCCGTTTGAGACGAGACCAACAACTTCTAATATATTGTGCTAAAAAATCCAGGGTGCTGAGTCATCTTCCCGGGAATGCCTTGCTACGGCAACAGCACCTGGGGGGCCATGGCGCTAGGCCCCTGGCAGAGGTACCGAGTCATCCGTGCGGGAACCCCTGCGCCCCAGGGGGCACTGGCGTGAGGCCAATGGGGACCAGGCCCCAAGTTCCGGAACCAGGGGAGCCGAGTCATCCTCCCGGCCGGGGGGCCATGGCGATAGGCCCCGGAAGGGCCGAGTTATCCACCTGGGCATCGCATGGCCCCAGAGGGCACTTGCGTGAGGTCCCTCAGAGCAAGACTCCACGACTTCGTGGAGTGTGTCGGTATAGAATTATCAACAATCGATTCCCTGGTTTTAGTAAACATTGCACCCTGAGTAACACCCCCCTACACTATTGTGGATTCCTGGCTGCCAGGGGTTAAATCCCGGGTGCCGGAGGTGGAGGTACACCAGAGGTTTCGTGAGATAATTGTTAAACATCTTTCATATTTCCATCCGTATACCAACGGCCCCAAGACGGATGAATGTGTGGGTGCAGGTGTATGGTCGACTGAATGCCAGTTAAGATTCAGACTGCCGATTCATACATCGATTTTTATTGCAGAACTTTTTGCTATTAATAAAGCTTTGGATTTTCCTCTATCGACGACCCACGATAGGATAGTTATTTTTACAGATTCATTAAGTTCACTTCAAGCGATTAAATCCTTAAATACAACTAACAACGAAATACAGGGTAATATCATTAGTAAGCTGTTTTGTGCCAATAAATCAATCAAGCTAATATGGGTACCTTCACATTATGGTATATATTGCAATGAACAGGCTGATATACTAGCCGGGTCAGCTGTTGATCTGGACCTTAGCAGTCCATACGGATCTCAGGTGTTTTGTTTCCCTCATTAAGTCTCGAATTCATCTCCTGTGGCAAAGGCAGTGGACCAGGTTAGACATCAGAAATAAAGTAAAAAAAGTTATTGAACCCTGGACTACGTCATCATGGCGTAGTCGCAGGGACGAAGTGGTATTGACCCGTCTCAGGCTCAATGCCACATGGTTCACCCACCTTGAACCCTATGTAAACAAAAATTTCCCCCCCATGTGCCCATCATGCACACAAGTTATGTCCATCTCGCATCTAATAATTTTTTGCAACAAGTTTGAAAACCAAAGAATTAAAATTAAAAAATATTTTCAACATAAAAAAACTAGCTCTCACCATCAACAATTTACTAGCAGATGATAAGAATATTATAAACAAATTAATGAATTTTTGTGAAGGAGACAAAACTTTATGACCTTATATAGATTGATATAATAAAATGGAACCATTGGCATAATGACCATTGGCTATATGCCACTGGTTGATAGCCAATAAATCCAACAAGCAAGCAAGCAAGCAAGTAAACCTTGCAGTCAGCATCTCGGATGCTAAGTTATGTGGTGGTTGACAATTATTTGAATAATAAATGTTTTACATTATCGAAGTATAATCAATACCCAATGGCCGTACATGTGTTCTAAAATGAAAAAAATACATCATAATTTACAATATATACAACACATAATTTATAACATTCATAATTGAAAAAAATATATACAAAATGGTAACAACAAAAGGCAAATAAAATCACATCACTCTGATCAGTTCGGTCTCCCTCAAGAAAGTCATCCATTTATCAATCACACCACTATCCCCATCACCTAAGAGAGCTGAGAGTGTGAAGGGGACTTTTACTGCATCACAGTAACTTATGAGGGAAGCACGTTCCCCCACAAATCGCCGACAATGCAGGATGATAAGACTGATAGATAACACCGCATTGCAGGTGTTGCAATGCGGTGAAAAACTTTTATCGATATATGGTTCTAGATGTTTTATCCTGTTGCAGTTTATTTTTAATCTTGCAAGGATTCTTTCTCCCAGTCTATTGGGCCGGTTGGCGGTGGCCCAATCATCCAGTTGAGGTTTGATGGTGTTGATATTAATTAAGTCTGGTCCACTGACTCTGCCACAGAAGATTAATTGATTTCTTTCTGAGGGATAGACACGACTGTAGATCACGAGGGACGTCCCAAGTAACCTCGAGCTCTACAGCCGATTTTGCAAGTAAGTCTGCCTGTTCATTGCCAAAGATACGACAATGCCCGGGCACCCAAATCAGAGTGAAGGACATGTTGCATAAGTGACACTTATTAATGATGCGACCCTGGATTTCATTAGAAATAGTTTGACACGAGTTAATTGCGTGAAGGGCTGACTTTGAGTCTGAGAATATTACTGTTGAATACAAATTTAGTGCATAGTCTATGGCTTTGCCTATTGCAAAACGTTCAGCTGTAAACACAGATGTATGTGTCGGCAATCTGTACCTAATTTCACATTCACTCGACCATACACTCGCACCCACACATTCATCCGACTTGGAGCCGTCAGTGTACACGTGGTGAGACCCCAGGTGACTGCGGATGATACCACCAAACAGGTGGTATATCTCCATCTCCGGCGCCTTTTTTTCGATGTAGGAAGCCACGATGTGTTTACGCCGAAGTTGGGTGTCTCCCACGGCGGTATGATATTAGTAATAAACTTGTCGCAGTCCCCGAGGTCTAGTAGCAATTAGATGTTCTACCAGCTGGTGGAAGCGTACGGCCAGTGGCCTCTGTTTTCCGTGGTGGAGATAGTGGTGTTGTTGAAGGGAGAAACTGGCTACGTTGCCGATCTCCGACTTCCTGATGGTGGACATGGTGGTGATGAGGGCTAGTTGATCTCGTCGAAGTCGGAGAGGAGGTATGTTCGCCTCCACCTCCATCCTAGCTACCCGTGTACACTTCTGAGCTCTCAAACACACACGTAAACATTTATTCTGGTACACATCCAATCTCCCAAATGTTGTATCTGAAGCCGACCCATACACCTGTGAGCCATAGACCTGCTTTGTACGAATAAGGGTCTTATACACCATTAAAAAAGATTTCCTGTCGGCTCCCCATGTGGTACCTGATAGGTACTTAAGGACATTTAAAGGTTTCTCACAACGAACAAGCAAATTATTTACATGATGTGTAAAATTAAATATTTGGTCAAAATGAATTCCTAAATTTAACAGAATTGTGAAATGGTACCGGTTGGCCATCAAACGTTACGTTAATTTGAGGTACTCTACGTTTGCTAAAAATTACTCCAGTACACTTAGGAATGGAAAACTTAAAGCCCCACTGTAAGGCCCATTGATGGACAGAATCAAGCGCTGCTTGAAAACTGTGCATTACGTGACGAGTGCCACATTGCACAATCGCACAGTCTCGCCCCAACCTTGTTGGTGTGAAGACGTTCTCCTGGCGCTCTGCCTACATTGTTGTTTGTGTTGCTGTTTGTGTTCTCGTTTTTGTGTTGTTTGTGCGTTCTTGTTTGTGTGGTGTTGTTTCTGTGGTGTTGTTGGTGTTGTTTGTTTGTTGTGGTTGTGTGTATTGTTTTGTTGTGATTGTGTGGGTGTGTATGTGTGTGTGTGTGTGTGTGTCCCTGGCTAATTGAGTGTTCAGTTGTTCGTGTTGTTGTTTGCTTGCCATCTAGGCCTTGCCTGGCCTGATGGAGAGCGCAGATTCCTGCATGGAGGCCGACTTGGCAATGTCGGAGGAAGACGAGTCTCCAATTGAGGATCGCTGGCCTTAGCTGCTTTCTCGGGCAATCCTCCACCCCTCTCTTCGGTCACTCCGCAGCTCAGGTTGCAGCCTTCCACCACCACAACCTCTGCCAAGCGACCCGTTGATGCCTCGTCCGACTCCTCGCAGGATTCTGATGGTGTGCACTGTTTGCCTCCAGCTGCCAAGACTGCCAAGGGTGCTTCAGCTGTGCATGACGTACCTTCTCTGACTCACCCTGTTGTTTCTTCTTTGTATACTCCTTGCCCTCGTCCAACCTTCCTGCTTTTGCCCCGAGAAATGCCTATGTCAAGCTCTCCTTCTCTGGAGACCCATCTACGGACATAAAGCTGCGTTGGTTGTCTGATGTCAGCTGCAGCGTGAACTCGCTGAAGTCAAGATGGCTGCTGTCACCTCCCGGTTTGTCTACATCTCTAGGAAGCGTCAGGACATCATTGATAGAGTCAAGGCTGGTGAATTTTTGTCTCTGCCTCTCATTCTTGAAGACTCACCCGAGAGGCCTCGTAAATTCCCCAGCTACATCCTCACCCATTTTCCTATTGATGCTGACCTGAAACTTGCCAAAGGTTTCCCTGGTGTGTACTCTGCCTGTCGTTTTTTCCAAGATGGTTCCCCCACCAGTCGTATTGTTGTTATCTGGAGTCAACCCGATCCACCTCCAAATGAGATTTTCTCTGATTTCCTCCCCTGTCTTCCACCGTGGGATGTGAGGAAACTTCATAATAACCAGCCTTGGTGCTACAGGTGCTGGGGAGTTGGGCATATCTCCCGGTACTGTTCTGAAGGCCGAAGTGTGCATGGTGTGCCGCCGACCATGATTCCAAGAATTGTCCTGTCAGGGGTGAACCATCATGTCCTGCTGCCTCCACCTCTCAGCCTTCACCTCCTGAGGATACGTCTCGATGAAAGTGTCCACGATGCCTTCAGACAGGGGTTAACGTGTGGCATGGATGTACTCGACGTCAGGTACAGGCTCGTGTCTCTACTATTGCTCCGTCTCCACCACCGCCACCACCACCGCCATCAACCACCTCCCCAGTCTGCTCCTCCTACTAGCCCTGCCTCACCTCCAGACCTGGCCCTCTGCAGATACTACCCTAACACAAGACAAAGATACAAAAATGCAATAATAGAAAACGTGAAATGATAACTATGTTAAAAGAAATCAAATACACATTAATAATTACCAAGCTCTATGTGAGAAACTCCTGGCGAGGTCGCCAATTTGTTACGAGCTGGGGTGGAAAGATAAAACACGGGTGGACAACACTAGTCCAGACCCGGTGTACAATGACTGGGCAACTCTCAAATAATGCAAATTTCTCTCCAAACTCCTCTCGTACCAGGTTCTAATAAGGAATGGTTGAATACTGGATCAAAGGGGCAAGGAAACTGTACGTTACTATAATAATAAAATATATTACACTACAAAACAATAGAAAAAGAATCAGGTATTTTCTCACAATGGCTACAGTAATGACACAAACAACAAAATAATAGAGATAATGCAATTAAATAAATACACCAATAAATATTATGGGGGGAACAATAATGATGACTCACATGGGCAAGCCAGCCGGCTGAGTCTCCCCAGAATAATACACCAAAATTTACATACAATGCCTTAACACACGTTCCTACAGAAAGAGTGGGAAGATGATTAATATAACAAAACATCAAGAATATACTTAAACAATGTATAGTGGATAGTCTCTCGCTGCCAAGGGTCACAAACACCAAAACACAAGAACAAGAGAATCTGTGAGCTGCCTCCCATAGCTCGTCTGTATCTGACCAAAGGACGCCACCCCGCCAGTGATCAACACTCGCTTGACATGGCGAACATGAGTGATAACTTCCACATCCTTAATAACAAAATACAGAAACACTAATAACAAAATATACATTCTTAACTTTTCCAATGACACAAGAATCTCAGATGAATAATAATTATAATACACACTCAATGGAAATAATGACATACACAAACAAAACGGTATGATTAGTCTTGCCATGACAGGAAGGTGCCGCAGCTATAACGGAAGTACGCATACGTCACTCGCGCCTAATACAAACATATAAACTACGACTTCACAATGTCGTAACAATATCCATCACCCATTACGAGACTGTCTGCCATCACAAATATTCCTACCGTCTTCGAGGGCTCATGGTTCGGAGGCACAATGTAGTCTCTGCTCGTTTGAGGCTTGGCTACCGGCCACCGTGGCAGGCTGCTGGGATGCAGGGTGAGCCTCCCTTCACTGAGTGTCGCTTGCGTCGAGCGCCTCGTGCTAACACTATAGAGCACTATTGCCAGGCCTGCCCCACTGTCCGACACTTGCTGCCCCAGTACCTGCCACTAGATGTGGTTTGTCAAAACCTACTGAAACATCAGGTTCTGGAGGAACTTCTGGTACGCCACCCTCGTTTTGGTGGATTTAAGTAGGTCATAATGTAAATATTTGTCTGTATGCTCTTGCTTCATTCTGTTATGTTTTCATGATGTGTGTGTGTGTGTGTGGTTGTAGTAATTGAATTCTCATGAGTCCCGCCTACCCTTGCGTATTGCTGTCTGCCTGTTGACTGATGCTATGGTGCAATGAATTAAAAAAAAAAAATTGCACAATCGTCAGCATACAACTAGTATTTAAGATTCCTGGGGACTAGAGCTGATGACAGAATATCATTGATCATGATGTTAAAAAGTGAGGGACTAAGTACGCTTCCCTGTGGCACCCCGTTCTCTTGGACAAAAATGTCCGATGTTAAGTTACAGGGAAGGGTGACAGAAAAAGTTCTGTCAAAAGTTGTTGATGAAATGGGCAAATTACCTCTTAAACCATAACCTTGAAGTTTCATCAGAATACCGTGTCGCCATGTCATGTCATAGGCTTTATGGATGTCCAAGAACACCCCTACCATGTATTCTTTATTGGTAAATGCCTTTGAAATGCAATGTTCAAGGCTCATCAAGTGATCAACTGTGCTCCTGTGTTTCCGGAAGCTACACTGTCGATCACTCAATTAACCCTTCACTTCTGAAACAAAAAGTAGCCTCTTATTTATCATTCTTTCCATGACTTTACAGAGGCAAGAAGAAGTATCGGTATGACCCACGCAAAGTGCCATGAGTTTGGGAAGGTGTGAGATACCCAAATCTCATTATACACTGCTAGCAACTTGACCAGGTTATCCTGGCCAAGATGCCGGATCATACCGTACGTAATGGTGTCAGGTCCAGGACTGGTGTCTTTACAGGATCTTAGGGCAAGGAGAAGTTCGTCTATCATAAATTCCCGGTTGTATGGGTAGTCTACCTCTTCTGTGGCAAAGTCTATCTTTTGTAGTTCAGTCGTACGTTTGTGACGTAGAAAACGTTGGTCGTAGTTGGATGAAATACTTACTTTTGAGAAACTCCTGGCAAGTACGTTTACTATGGCCACGGGATCGTCGTAGATATTGTTGTCCACTTGAAGAGTGGTGATGGGGGTATACGGGCGTTTGTTATTTAATATCTTTATAGTAGACCAGACTTTAGTAAGTGGTGTAAAACGATTCACCGTGGACACAAACGACCGCCAAGAGTCCCCTTTAGCTCTATTAATTACTTTCTTTGCCTTAGCCCTCGCCCGTTTGCAAGCTATAAAGTTGTTCTGAGTGGGCTGTTTGTCAAAAATCCTGTATCTCGTATTGCGTTTCCTTAATGCCTCTCGGCAATCCGTTGACCACCAATGTGCTTCACGCTTATTTCGAATTATAGAGGTTTTGGGAATAGCAACCTCAGCTGCGTTTATAATGTTTTGTGTTAAATTTCGCATCTTTTCTTGTATGGTCTTCCCGGATATATCTAGGTCGACGATAATCCTGAAAGACCCCCAATTTGAACTTTTGTACCAAAGGGGCCGAAACAGTATGCTGTAAATAAGAGAGACAGATGAGAAAGTGGTCACTACCA
This sequence comes from Petrolisthes cinctipes, assembly GCA_033782935.1. Lineage (NCBI taxonomy): Eukaryota > Metazoa > Arthropoda > Malacostraca > Decapoda > Porcellanidae > Petrolisthes > Petrolisthes cinctipes. Next base: position 20,481 of record JAWQEG010008275.1, on the reverse strand, counting down.
AGGGAGTCGGAATTAGGATGCCAAGAAAAATCCTGGTGTATATCCGGGGAGGCCAGAGACAAATGGATTGACGAAAAATTGCCAGAACGACTGTCAACTCTGGTGGCTTGACCATCGTTCAGGAGGCAGAGGTTGGATTGTAGTATAATGTCTGCCATTTGACCTCCGCGAGCATCAGTTCTTAAGCTTCCCCACTGACAGTGATGTGCATACAAAATCGCCCAGTATAATTTTTTTACCAGTGAGTTAACTAAACAAATTGTGTAATGAATCACTGTCAATGGGGCCGCGTGGCGGACAGTAAAGAGAGCAGATGGATATATAGGTGTGTACTTTCACTCTGCAAACAACGGCTTCCAGAGTAGTGTTTAGTGTTATTTGTGTCTGTGGATGTGATTTGTGTGTGTATATTGCTACTCTGTGTCCATCGTTTCTCCTGTATGCGTTGTAGTGTTTAAATTGTGGTGGGTCAGAGTGATTCTCCAACCCTGTCTCCTGTAAACAGAGGTACATGGTGTATGACTCACTACACACGTAAGTATTACATGTAGGTAATATATATGTAGTTTAACCGGTACACGAGCTCGTAAATTCGCGACCACGTATACTTAGATGTTTATACCATTTAAGCTGGTAACATTTATTTGGAGAGGAATCATAGTAGGTGGAACATAGTGGAGGGACATGATACAATCTTTCACCTACAATGACACCTTCCCCACACAGTGTTGCCTGCTCAGAAGACATAAACATTTAGGGACGTGGTCGCGAATTTACGAGCTCGAGTGTACAACATAATTGGTATAATTGCTGTCGCCATACAGGGTTGAGGGAGGAAAAATAATAATACACGCTGTCAAGACACCACTGGTTTATTATTGGTCATGACCTATGTCAACAACACACTTCTTCATAACTAACAATACTATGACACTAAATTACATTACATTATTTATTCTTAGCCATTTAAATTCCAGGTGTATGCGTGCACGATAATTACTAAGTCTATAAGATATACTGTTTAAATCTAAATGCCAACACTTACAAGTTACGGGTCTAGAGCCAGTATAATTTTTCGTGCTAATCTGCTGTCTTTTCCACCTTCTACCGCACTCGTACCGTCTCCGCCGTCCTTTCCTTTGACTACCGCACTTGTACTGTCCACTGGTGATTCTACCGTGTCGGTCGCCTCCAAACTCACCCACTCCTACCCTTCGAGGGTCATGGATGGGGGTCCAGTCATCTGTACCTGATCAATTGAGACTTGTTGAGGGAGCGACACAAGCATCGCTCCCCTAGTCAACCCCCCCTAGTCAACCCCCCCTTTAACCTCCTCTACCCGAGTGTTACCGTACCTCACAACCCAGCACTAACCTCACCACACAACCTCTCGACCTCACCACCCACCCTCTAGGATCGCCAGTCGCTAGCCGTGTCATCACCATATGTGTGTTCCTGTGACCCTCTCACCATCATAACACATTCTCTTTATGTTCTGCCTCCCTCATTCTCTCTCTCTCTCTGTCTCTCTCCGCTCCCTCAGTGGGTGACCATGGGGCGACTACACTCCCCCCTTTGAGCATCCTAGCTCAATCTAATTTACTTTTATCTAGCCCTTGATCAGCGATCCTTGAAACCGCCCCTTCGAGAAGACAGAGCTTTGACACTGGTCAGAGTAGAGCATTCCTTGCTGTTCTGACTGTAACATGCCTCACTTTTCCATCGTCGCTTGGCTTTGACTTGACTACACGCCCTATAGGCCACTGATTACGTGGAACACCTTCCTTCTTAAGCTAGTCCTATACGAGATCACCAACGCGGAAATTCCTTGTTGATTCCAAGTCCCTGTTCCTTTTCCTTAGTATCGGCAAATATTCACTCAGCCAATGTTTCCAGAACTGGTCAGCCAAGAATTGTGCGTGTCTCGATTGCATTGTTATCACCAATATCATTATTACTGTTAGTCTTACCAAACGATCTTGCCATCTGAGTCATGCAATCACTGATCTGTTTTAGCATCGGTTCCATCAGTTCTCTGTCTGTCGTACCAAGTGTGATGATGAAACGTCCATTCCGGACCCCGCCAGGGTGTTTAGCAATTCGCTGTTTCCATTGCCCACGTCAGTATCCTGGGGATTGGCTACCTCCAGATCTCAGTCCGTTACTGCCCCTCTGACTGGTCCTTCCCTTTCGGACAGAGCCTCCGACATATCTGAATCTGATTCCTCCATTTAATTCTACCTTGCCTTATACACCTTCGTATATATTAGTCACTGTATGCACTCCCTTTTGGGTTATGCAACACCAATACTGTCCCTTAAATACCCTTTATAAGCATGGTTTGTAACACTTAATCCTACTAGGTTTTCTTTCATATACTTGTAGGTATTGCAGCATGTACACAAACACCCAATCCTTCAAACATATCCCACATGTATGTTTCTCAGTTACCGTTGTGTGTACACCCAACCCTTTCAGGTATATTTCATAGATGTTGTAACGTTAGATATATTTGCCAATAATGCCTGTAGGTATTGAATCAGCATGTACACAAACACCTAATCCAACTAACATATCCCACAGGTATGGGATGTTGGGAGGGGTCAATCCGCGCCTCGACCCACCCTTATCTACTTTTATCAATGTCCATTAGTGATGTGTCTCCGTATAACCTGTGGGGGCGTGACCAGAGGGTATGTAGGAGTGTCTGGTGTGCGGGGTATCGAAGGAGTGAGCCCAACCGGAAACCGGAGTAATAACTATACGGAGCCAATGAAAGTGAATGAGGGGAGAGTAGAAGATGAAGAACCAATGAAATCACCTAGAAGGGAAGGGAGAGGAGGCACAAGGATGGAAAGGACAGACCAGACTACCAAGAAAGGAGGAGGGCAGTTGAGTCTCAGACTTCCACCTGTCGGTATTAGGAATAGTACTGCAGCATAGTAAACCAATTGTTCAACTTTTCATAAAAGTACCAAAATTGATACACATGTTGACTAATGTATTCTGAACAATTCTGGATACGGACCCCCTCGAGATTTTGCCTTGGTCACCTTTGGCGGCCATTTTCCAAAATGGCTGCCATCTCACTTTAACAACATGGGATATATGTCATATTTTCTCTTTTGTACGTTTCTCATAAGTGATAAATATTCAATGGGATGGGTTTCCATGAATAGAAACGATACAAATGTCATTCGTATTGTTTTATTTTATTTCCAACCACTGTATTGGGGAAAAATGGTCATTTTTATGGGAAAATCCATTTTCGCACACACCATCAGTGACAGTTTCAGAAGTATGTTGTTGTGGTGGTGGTAGTGGTGTTGTAGTTTGGTAATATTGGTTTAGTGGTAGTAATAGTTCCTTTTCCTGGCATTTGACACTTGCCAGCTTGGGACCCAGCATGTCCTCCTGCATTATCTGATGCAGGCAAGATGCACCTTTGTAGCAAAAATGAATTGTTGGTGTGCTTTGAAGGCGTTGCTGAAGCTAAGTCTGATGCACCTGCTTTCACTTCTGTTGTACTTGATGGCGCCGTCATCTTGCAGATGTTGAAGCCCGGCACTGCCAAGACATTTGAAGAATATGCTCACCAAGTCTTTATCCCATATGTTGAGGGGCAGCTGCGTCGTGCTTCACGTCTCGACCTCATTTGGGATAGCCACAAAGATGGCTCCTTGAAGACGGTGACAAGGGAGAAAAGAGGAAAAGGGGTGCGACGGCGTGCGTTGAGCACTGCAGCCTTACCAGGAAACTGGCATAGTTTTCTACATGTTAACGCAAACAAAGTGGAGGTCTTCAGCTTCCTGTCCAATGTGCTGGTGCAGACCTTCCATGACGACTCAAAGTAGCTGGTAGTCACTGATGGTGAAGCAGTCATCTGCCTTCGAAGGCAGAAAGATGAAAGCTCTCTGGCTCCATGCTGTCAAGAAGAGGAGGACACTCGCATCATGCTGCATGTGGCCCATGCTGCAGTGCATGACTACCATCAGATTCAAGTTCGAACCATAGACACCGACATCGTTCTCTTGACGGTGATGGCAGCCCAGGCACTACCATGCATGGATGAACTGTGGATTGCCTTTGGGACGGGCAAGAACTACCGATACATCCCTGCTCATGAAAAGCTACCTCCCTCGGTCCACAGAAGGCACGTGCCCTCCCTGTCTTCCACGCCATGACCGGATGTGACACGGTATCAGCATTCATGGGGCATGGGAAGAAATCTGCCAGGGCCACATGGAACTCGTTTCCACAACTGACAGATTCCCTTCTTACCCTGACCACCACGCCAGTCAACATCCAGAATGACATAATGCACTGCATTAAAAGGTTTGTGGTGCTACTCTATGACTGCACCAGTCCATACATGGACGTCAACGAGGCCAGAAAGAAACTCTTCGCCAAGAGAAACTCCGTCCATGCAGCGCATCCCACCAACCTATGATGCTTTGGAACAGCATATGAAGAGATCAGTCTTCTAGGGTGGCTATGTCTGGGGACAGGTCTTGGTCCCTCAACTCGTGCTTCCATCACCAACAAGCTGGGGCTGGCGGCAAACAGAGGATGGATCCTATGAACCGCTCTGGACCACACTCCCTGAGGCTTCAAAAAGCTGCTTCGAGCTGGTGTTGTGCGGCTGCAAAAAAGGCTGTAGAAACCGCTGCAAATGCAAGAAGGCTAATCTGCATTGCACTGGACTGTGTGCTTGTGAAGGAGAATGCCAGTAGACAGACTACTTTTTTTTTTTTTTTTTTATCTTTCGACACTGGACATAGGCTTCATCAAGCCCGTTACCGTGGCCCAGGTCAACTGCTGCTCATACACACACGTCACGACTTCCGAACTGGTACCCAGCCACAGAGGGAGGGAAGTGAGGGTAATTCCCAAATACTGCAGCTGTTATGGTACCAGTGAGGGTGTTTTTACGACGTTCGGTGGCCTTATAGTTAGTGCCTGATACTCAAATCGGAAGAGTAAATATTCTCAGGCCCTCACCTGAGAGGATCGATCTCCCGATCTCCAGGTTACGAGTCCAGAACACTAACCACTCGGCCACCTCCCCTAGTAGACACAATCTGAGATATCGGCCTAGCTTAGAATGTGCAAATGCAAAGTCGCATTGCCTGTAAAATTGTTGACTTCTTGATCCAGAGCCAGTGCACTTGAGCTCGGAAACTCGTATTGTACTAGAGTCAATGTAGACGATCCATATGTTTACACTGATGTAGTTTGCTTAGTAGTAGTATTTGGAAAAGTTATTCGAAACACTGCGATTTTACTATTTCTAGAGTTTACCCCCTTAAGGACCCTGTGATCGTGTATGGGAATTGGAAGCTTTTGATTCTTCCTGACTGTACCACGAAACAAGCTCCTTTCATATAGGTGGTGTTTCGTGGCAATATTTGAAGGACTCGTATACCTACAACTTTCAGACTACAGTGTATTACATGGTCCCTTAAGGCTATAAGTTCCTGTACGGTGGTGTTCTTTTAACACTGGCGATGTGAACACTAACCTATACTATCCTTGACACACACACACACACACACACACCAACTATACACACTCCAACTACATATACACACCAACTCTACACCCCAACTAAACACACACACACACCCCAGCTATACACACACAAATCCCAACACAAACACACACACACACACCATCAGCATCAAACGAAAAAGAAAAACACACATGCACACCAACTATACACCCCAACATAAACACACACACACTGACTACACACACACACACACACACACACACATCCCAACTACACACACACACACATCAACTACAAACACACCCAACTCTACACCCAACTACACACACCATCATCATCGTCAAACGAAAAAAACAAAAAACACGCACACACACACATTAGCACTGAATTCAATCGTTCTGCATGACACCTGCGTCGCGTCCATAGAGATATAGTTATGAAATCTGATGATAGATTTGAGCTCTTTATAAGTCCCACTAAACAAAGGGAAACTGTCCAATATGGTTTTTCATTTTAGAGTGACAGTTGCATCCACTTGCATTTGTATATGTATGAAGGACTGTCTGTATGTAAATGATTGGTATCGATGTGAGTGTTTTTGAGTGATGATGCTTGAGATGATTTGAATAGTACTCGAGGCAGTTAATTAGGTAATCAGTTAATTGGTGATCAGTTTACGTCAGATTATGGCAAGCAGTGGCAGGAATGGAGGAGAAAGAGGGCAGAGCGAGGAGAAGAAAGTGACAGGAATGAGTGACCATGTAAGAGAAAGATCAAAATATAAAAATGTTAGTAGAAGAGATAACGAGCATTGAAGAGAGTATAAGAGGAATACAATAGAAAATAAATGTACAATCTGATGACATTGTAAATTTGTATACGAAATGTCTGAAACAGAAATGATGCATCATCATATATTAATACAGAGAGAGAGAGAGAGAAAGTTACAAGGAGTTACAAGGAAAAGAAGTACCCTAGGGGACCTTACGATCCATACAAAGAGGGTACCTGTGGGTTTAGTTGCGCAAGTAGGCGACCGTCCTCGAATGTGTCATGTGAAACCATCAAGGAACACTCGCACAACGGCTTAAACACCTAGACGGTGGTTTAAGGCTTTGTCTAATCTGGACTTGAACTGATCCACAGAGTTGCTGTTGACCACATCAGCAGGAAGCGCGTTCCAAGTACCGCAGATGCTGTATGTAAAGAACTTACCACACAGATCACGGTTGTATCGCTTCAGTTCAAGTTTGTAGCCATGATTCCTGGTTGTGCCCTCACTGAGTTGGAAAATGTCCCTGTAGTCTACATTGTCAAAGCCTCGTAGTATTTTAAACACTTCGATAAGCTGACCACGCAGTCTCCGGGTTTCCAAAGAGAACAGGTCGAGTTCTACCAACCGATCTTTATAGCTCTTGTGTCTAAGAGAGGGTATAAGTTTGGTTGCCCTGGCTTGCACTCGTTCCAATCTCGCGATATCCTTCCGGTAAGAAGGACTCCAAAACTGGACTGCATACTCCAGGTGCGGTCGGACAAGGGAATTGTACAGACAAAGTACTATCTCCTTGTTCCGGTATCCAAACTGTCGCTTTATGTACCCTAACATCCTTTGGGCTTTCTTCTCAGCCTCAATACACTGCTTTGAGAACTTGAGGTCGCTGGTGATAGTTACACCCAAGTCTTTCTCAGTATCAGTGCTTACGAGAGCATTGCCCTTAAGGTTATACTCTGTTCGGGGGTTTCTGTGGCCTATATGCATAACTTTGCATTTGTTCACGTTAAATGGCATTTGCCACGTGTCAGACCACTCCCCGATCTTCCTAAGATTTTCTTGTAAGCGGGTAGTATTTCCTTCTTTCGCGACATTCATACCAAGCTTAGTATCATCGGCGAATTTGGAAATCTTGGCAACCATGTCACCATCCACATCATTAACATAGATGATAAACAGTAGTGGTCCCAGAACAGAACCTTGGGGAACACCGCTAGTAACGGGCACCCACTCTGAAGCCTGTCCATTCACTACCACCCGCTGCCGTCTGTCACTTAGCCAGTTCTCTATCCAATTTGCCACATTTCCGTCTATGCCCAGTGCACGCACTTTCCGAAGGAGGCGGCGGTGGGGTACCTTATCAAAGGCTTTCTGAAAGTCTAAGTAGACAACATCGACCGCTTTATCCCGATCATGCTCACTGAAAACAAAATGGAAGAATTCCACCAGATTTGTGAGGCATGACCGGTGCTGCCGGAACCCATGCTGGGAACCCCTCAGTAGCAAATTTGATTCTAAGTGTGCTGTTATTTTGTCCACCATGATGCTCTCCATGAGTTTACAGACTATCGAGGTTAAACTGATGGGTCTGTAGTTTGACGGTTGGCTAGCATCTCCCTTCTTGAAGATAGGAGTCACCTCTGCCTCACGCCAGTCTCTAGGAACGCATCCAGTCTGGATTATCCTGTTGAAGACCATGCACAGGTGCCGTGATACTTCACCATGCACTTCTTTCAATACTCTAGGTAAGAACCCATCCGGACCGGGGGACTTGTTTGCTTTTAATTCGATTATTTTTCTCTCGATTTCTTCTTGGGTGAAGACCATTGACTCCAACTTCTCACTGAAGGAGTCCAAAGGTTCGGGAATGGGACCACTCTCCTCAGAGAACACTGAAGAGAAGTACTCATTTAAGAGGTTAGCATTTTCTGCATCAGAGTGCATCAATGCTCCATCCTCATTCACCAAGGGACCGATCCTGCGTCGGATTGGTTTACGGCCATTCACATAACTGAAAAACTCCTTGGGGTTCTCTTTACAGAGTCTAGCCACACGGACCTCCTCAGCACGCTTAGCCGCCCTTATTTTGGACTTCACGTTTCGATTCAGTCTTCTATGACCGTCAAAGTCCCCAGATGCCTTCGCTCGACGATATGCAGTTCTCCTCTCCCTTAGTAGGTTACGGATTTCCCGATTAAACCACTTCGGTTGAATGAACTTCTGACCTGTTCCCTTCAGAGGAATAAAGCGCGACTGAAGTTCCATGAAGGAAGACAAGAATGACCTCCACAGATCATCAGCACTCTCTCCCTCCTCTAGTTCCATTTCAGCAACGCCTTCACGAAGACCTGCAAAGTTCGCTCTCCCCATGTCTAATTTTCTATGCACCGGGGTCACGGACTCCATATTAGGGACCTTAACTGAAAATCTTATAAGCTTGTGGTCGCTTCCACCTATTTCTTCATTTACAGAGAGGTCTTGAATGATGTCATCCTCGGAGGTGAGGACCAAGTCGAGTATGTTAGCACCTCTTGTTGGCTCCCTTACCCATTGAGTGAGGAATTCATCATTTACAAACTCCAAGAGTGGTGTGTTCTCGGCAGAGGGCTCTCTGGTTTCCCAGTCAACATGTGTGTTGAAGTCCCCCATAAGGATGCACACCCTGCCGTCCACTAGTTCACCCAGCAACTGGTATAGGTCCCTGTCCATCTCATTGAGTTGTCCAGGGGGTCTATAAAGCAGCAGGGTTCTGTATTTTGCAGTGCCTATTTCTAGGTCAACTCCAAGGAGCTCGTGGTTCGATGTGATGTTGCAGGTCATCGATTTGATGGAGTTCTTTACATACAACAGCACACCACCACCCCCTCTGTCCTCTCTATCTTTGTGGAAGAGTTGGTAGCCTGGAATCACGAATTCCCCTTCAAGATCTCTGTCTGAGGTTCTCAACCATGACTCCGTTATGGCCACCATCTCGGGTTCCTCTGTCGCAACGAGGGCCCGCAGTTCCAAAAACTTGTTTCGGATGGACCTGGCGTTGAACAATAGAACCTTCAGGGAACACCCAACTGCAGGGCTCCCTATACTCTTCCGTTTCCCGGTTTGGTCATTGTCTTGGTAGTGCTGGGGATATCCTTCTTCAGGATCTCAGCGAATGTCTTCTCTGGGGTCACTCTAGCATAGCAACGAGGGCTCTCCTCCACGCTCGGTCGAGTGCTCCTGAGACATCGTCGGACGGCGTCTTCCATTAATTTGGAAAGCACTTCTTTCCCCTTTAGTGAGAGATGTGTGCCATCCCTCTGGTAGAGGTCGTCTCTACCAAAGAGTGAGGTGTAGGGGTCCACAAAGAACACCCCCTCGGCAGTACACAAATCAGCCAGGCGCTGATTTACTGCAATGTTCTTTGACGGAGCAGTCCCTAAAGGGCCTCTCCTTGGGAGCATGCCAACAACAACCCTTCTGCGGGTTTTTGACCCACAGTCGTCTACTGCACCGAGCACATCCGAGAGGACTCCTTCGGTCATGCCTACTCTACCATTTCTCAGGTAGATGTCATTACCACTCACCATGAGTGCAATGACAGCAGATCTGGACGTTTGGATCCTCTCAGCTTCCTTTCGGAGGTCAGCATTGCCACAACCTGGCAAACAATTCACCTTCACAGAAGTGTGAAGGCGATCTGCCATTAGGGGTTCCAGCCCTCGTGCCTGGGAATCACCTACAATGTGTATATCCACAGGCCTCTCCTTGGTAGGAGCACGAGATGCCTTGTGAGGAACCCGAGAGTGTTTTGAATTCCTGCCGGGCTCGTCGCTTCCTCCAGGTTGCTTCTTCTTCGTCTTCTTTTCCTTCTTCATTTTCTTTTCCTTCTTATTTGATTTCTCACTTTCCTCTAATCCCTCCTCAATTGTCTTCTTGGGTTTTATTTCCTTCTCCATATTCCCCTCCTCTTTTCCATCACACTTTTCTGCAGTCTCTTTTCCTTCTGTAGTCTCTTCTCCCTCTTCATTGTTGCTGTTCTTCTTCTTGTTGTTCTTCTTCTTGTTGTTCTTTTTCTTGTTCTTCTTCTTCTTCTTCTTTACCGCCGTGGTGGAGCTCTCCGGTGAAGAAGCTCCTTGGACTGCCTTGTCTCTCACATGGCAGTCACACCTCTGCGAGTCCATTCGGAGAACTTCCTCCTTTAGGGAGTTGTTCTCCTTCGTGAGCAGTGAGATGTGCTTCATCAACCTCTCCTCGAGTTTGCAAAAGTCGCAGACACTCGAGGAGTCTAGGTCGCTCGCACTCCTCCCGCTGAAGTCCTCACACCAGCGGTACACATTGCATGTAGTACATGTAAATTTTCTTGCTGATGGACCAGTCATCTCGCTCTAATTCAATTTCAGACCAATAATATAAAAGAAAGGGTAGTGTGATTTGGTCTCGCATAAGTCTCATCCGCCTACTTCCAGAAGGTTTTCGGTCGTTCGGCCAACAGAAACCTTATGAGCCAAGCACACCAACCCTAAGGTCTCCCCTGGGTCGGACGGCCCCAATCGTGCCACAGCTCCCAACTGAGCAGCACAAGAGTCCTAAGTAAATGGGACTCTGATTTTTCGACAGGGGTGCTTGAAGTGTAACCGTCGTCCTACTAATCCCTACTAATCCTCCATCCGCGGCCAAACTTAAAGCAAATAGTAAAACTAAATGTCCACGACTTAATCCGAGATCTTTTACTGGCCTGGCAGCCAGCGAGGCACGAAAGCTCTCTCACCAAAGAGCAGTCGAGCCTTTAGGCACATAAGAACGGTCACAGGGAGCTGGTCAGGCTTATTAATCTAAGAGAATACTTACGGGGGTCCTGAGGCATCTCCATTACTCGTACCCCACACGCCTGAGATCCCTTCAATCTCAGCCCTTTCGAAACCTTTGAGCGTTAAAAGGCGTTGTTTTAGGAGGTTCCAAAGCCTCCCTTCTCACACGGCATAAGGTAGCTGGTGAGGTCCTTAACAATAAAAACTTATATCGAAAGTGATGAAGATTTTTTTTTTTTTTTTTTTGTTAGGACAGTTGAAGAGCAGTTGTGAAACTTAATATTAACATGAAGATTTGACAACTCTTAGTCAGGATCCTAATAACGCTACCTTTCTGGCACGGGTAACCCAACTGGACTAAATGTCCCCCAGCATAGCTAGCAAAATTCAAACAGATCACACAAGCTCTCTCACCGACGGCAAGGTGGTTGTCTCGAGAGAGAGAGAGAGAGAGAGAGAGAGAGAGAGAGAGAGAGAGAGAGAGAGAGAGAGAGAGAGAGAGAGAGAGAGAGAGAGAGAGAGTTACAAGGAGTTACAAGGAAAAGAAGTACCCTAGGGGACCTTACGATCCATACAAAGAGGGTACCTGTGGGTTTAGTTGCGCAAGTAGGCGACCGTCCTCGAATGTGTTATGTGAAACCATCAAGGAACACTCGCACAACGGCTTAAACACCTAGACGGTGATTTAAGGCTTTGTCTAATCTGGACTTGAACTGATCCACAGAGTTGCTGTTGACTACATCAGCAGGAAGCGCGTTCCAAGTACCGCAGATGCTATATGTAAAGAACTTACCACACAGATCACGGTTGTATCGCTTCAGTTCAAGTTTGTAGCCATGATTCCTGGTTGTGCCCTCACTGAGTTGGAAAATGTCCCTGTAGTCTACATTGTCAAAGCCTCGTAGTATTTTAAACACTTCGATAAGCTGACCACGCAGTCTCCGGGTTTCCAAAGAGAACAGGTCGAGTTCTACCAACCGATCTTTATAGCTCTTGTGTCTAAGAGAGGGTATAAGTTTGGTTGCCCTGGCTTGCACTCGTTCCAATCTCGCGATATCCTTTCGGTAAGAAGGACTCCAAAACTGGACTGCATACTCCAGGTGCGGTCGGACAAGGGAATTGTACAGACAAAGTACTATCTCCTTGTTCCGGTATCCAAACTGTCGCTTTATGTACCCTAACATCCTTTGGGCTTTCTTCTCAGCCTCAATACACTGCTTTGAGAACTTGAGGTCGCTGGTGATAGTTACACCCAAGTCTTTCTCAGTATCAGTGCTTACGAGAGCATTGCCCTTAAGGTTATACTCTGTTCGGGGGTTTCTGTGGCCTATATGCATAACTTTGCATTTGTTCACGTTAAATGGCATTTGCCACGTGTCAGACCACTCCCCGATCTTCCTAAGATCTTCTTGTAAGCGTGTAGTATTTCCTTCTTTCGCGACATTCATACCAAGCTTAGTATCATCGGCGAATTTGGAAATCTTGGCAACCATGTCACCATCCACGTCATTAACATAGATGATAAACAGTAGTGGTCCCAGAACAGAACCTTGGGGAACACCGCTAGTAACGGGCACCCACTCTGAAGCCTGTCCATTCACTACCACCCGCTGCCGTCTGTCACTTAGCCAGTTCTCTATCCAATTTGCCACATTTCCGTCTATGCCCAGTGCACGCACTTTCCGAAGGAGACGGCGGTGGGGTACCTTATCAAAGGCTTTCTGAAAGTCTAAGTAGACAACATCGACCGCTTTATCCAGATCATGCTCACTGAAAACAAAATGGAAGAATTCCACCAGATTTGTGAGGCATGACCGGTGCTGCCGGAACCCATGCTGGGAACCCCTCAGTAGCAAATTTGATTCTAAGTGTGCCGTTATTTTGTCCACCATGATGCTCTCCATGAGTTTACAGACTATCGAGGTTAAACTGATGGGTCTGTAGTTTGACGGTTGGCTAGCATCTCCCTTCTTGAAGATAGGAGTCACCTCTGCCTCACGCCAGTCTCTAGGAACGCATCCAGTCTGGATTACCCTGTTGAAGACCATGCACAGGTGCCGTGATACTTCACCATGCACTTCTTTCAACACTCTAGGTAAGAACCCATCCGGACCGGGAGACTTGTTTGCTTTTAATTCAATTATTTTTCTCTCAATTTCTTCTTGGGTGAAGACCATTGACTCCAACTTCTCACTGAAGGAGTCCAAAGGTTCGGGAATGGGACCACTCTCCTCAGAGAACACTGAAGAGAAATACTCATTTAAGAGGTTAGCATTTTCTGCATCAGAGTGCATCAATGCTCCATCCTCATTCACCAAGGGACCGATCCTGCGTCGGATTGGTTTACGGCCATTCACATAACTGAAAAACTCCTTGGGGTTCTCTTTGCAGAGTCTAGCCACACGGACCTCCTCAGCACGCTTAGCCGCCCTTATTTTGGACTTCACGTTTCAATTCAGTCTTCTATGACCGTCAAAGTCCCCAGATGTCTTCGCTCGACGATACGCAGTTCTCCTCTCCCTTAGTAGGTTACGGATTTCCCGATTAAACCACTTAGGTTGAACGAACTTCTGACCTGTTCCCTTCAGAGGAATAAAGCGCGACTGAAGTTCCGTGAAGGAAGACAAGAATGACCTCCACAGATCATCAGCACTCTCTCCCTCTTCTAGTTCCATTTCAGCAACGCTTTCACGAAGACCTGCAAAGTTCGCTCTCCCCATGTCTAATTTTCTATGCACCGGGGTCACGGACTCCATATTAGGGACCTTAACTGAAAATCTTATAAGCTTGTGGTCGCTTCCACCTATTTCTTCGTTTACAGAGAGGTCTTGAATGATGTCATCCTCGGAGGTGAGGACCAAGTCGAGTATGTTAGCACCTCTTGTTGGCTCCCTTACCCATTGAGTGAGGAATTCATCATTTACAAACTCCAAGAGTGGTGTGTTCTCGGCAGAGGGCTCTCTGGTTTCCCAGTCAACATGTGTGTTGAAGTCCCCCATAAGGATGCACACCCTGCCGTCCACTAGTTCACCCAGCAACTGGTATAGGTCCCTGTCCATCTCATTGAGTTGTCCAGGGTGTCTATAAAGCAGCAGGGTTCTGTATTTTGCAGTGCCTATTTCTAGGTCAACTCCAAGGAGCTCGTGGTTCGATGTGATGTTGCAGGTCATCGATTTGATAGAGTTCTTTACATACAACAGCACACCACCACCCCCTCTGTCCTCTCTATCTTTGTGGAAGAGTTGGTAGCCTGGAATCACGAATTCCCCTTCAAGATCTCTGTCTGAGGTTCTCAACCATGACTCCGTTATGGCCACCATCTCGGGTTCCTCTGTCGCAACGAGGGCCCGCAGTTCCAAAAACTTGTTTCGGATGGACCTGGCGTTGAACAATAGAACCTTCAGGGAACCCCCAACTGCAGGGCTCCCTATACTCCTCCGTTTCCCGGTTTGGACATTGTCTTGGTAGTGCTGGGGATATCCTTCTTCAGGATCTCAGCGAATGTCTTCTCTGGGGTTACTCTAGCATAGCGACGAGGGCTCTCCTCCACGCTCGTTCGAGTGCTCCTGAGACATCGTCGGACGGCGTCTTCCATTAATTTGGAAAGCACTTCTTTCCCCTTTAGTGAGAGATGTGTACCATCCCTCTGGTAGAGGTCATCTCTACCAAAGAGTGAGGTGTAGGGGTCCACAAAGAACACCCCCTCGGCAGTACACAAATCAGCCAAGCGCTGATTTACTGCAATGTTCTTTGACAGAGCAGTCCCTAAAGGGCCTCTCCTTGGGAGCATGCCAACAACTACCCTTCTGCGGGTTTTTAACCCACAGTCATCTACTGCACCGAGCACATCCGAGAGGACTCCTTCGGTCATGCCTACTCTACCATTTCTCAGGTAGATGTCATTACCACTCACCATGAGTGCAATGACAGCAGATCTGGACGTTTGGATCCTCTCAGCTTCCTTTCGGAGGTCAGCATTGCCATAACCTGGCAAACAATTCACCTTCACAGAAGTGTGAAGGCGATCTGCCATTAGGGGTTGCAGCCCTCGTGCCTGGGAATCACCTACAATGTGTATATCCACAGGCCTCTCCTTGGTAGGAGCACGAGATGCCTTGTGAGGAACCCGAGAGTGTTTTGAATTCCTGCCGGGCTCGTCACTTCCTCCAGGTTGCTTCTTCTTCGTCTTCTTTACCTTCTTCATTTTCTTTTCCTTCTTATTTGATTCCTCACTTTCCTCTAATCCCTCCTCAACTGTCTTGGGTTTTTCTCCCTTCTCCATATTCTCCTCCTCTTTTCCATCACAGTCTGCAGTCTCTTTTCCTTCTTCATTGTTGTTGTTCTTCTTCTTGTTGTTCTTCTTCTTGTTATTCTTCTTTTTGTTCTTCTTCTTCTTGGTTTTTACCGCCGTGGTGGAGCTCTCCGGTGAAGAAGCTCCTTGGACTGCCTTGTCTCTCACATGGCAGTCACACCTCTGTGAGTCCATTCGGAGAACTTCCTCCTTTAGGGAGTTGTTCTCCTTCGTGAGCAGTGAGATGTGCTTCATCAACCTCTCCTCGAGTTTGCAAAAGTCGCAGACACTCGAGGAGTCTAGGTCGCTCGCACTCCTCCCGCTGAAGTCCTCACACCAGCGGTACACCTTGCATGTAGTACATGTAAATTTTCTTGCTGATGGACCAGTCATCTCGCTCTAATTCAATTCAATTTAGGACCAATAATACAAAAGAAAGGGTAATGTGATTTGGTCTCGCATAAGTCTCATCCGCCTACTTCTAGAAGGTTTTCGGTCGTTCGGCCAACAGAAACCTTATGAGCCAAGCACACCAACCCTAAGGTCTCCCCTGGGCCGGACGGCCCCAATCGTGCCGCAGCTCCCAACTGAGCAGCACAAGAGTCCTAAGTAAATGGGACTCTGATTTTCCGACAGGGGTGCTTGAAGTGTAACCGTCGTCCTACTAATCCCTACTAATCCTCCATACGCGGCCAAACTTAAAGCAAATAGTAAAACTAAATGTCCACGACTTAATCCGAGATCATTTACTGGCCTGGCAGCCAGCGAGGCACGAAAGCTCTCTCACCAAAGAGCAGTCGAGCCTTTAGGCACCTAAGAACGGTCACAGGGAGCTGGTCAGGCTTATTAATCTAAGAGAATACCTACGGGGGTCCTGAGGCATCTCCATTACTCGTACCCCACACGCCTGAGATCCCTTCAATCTCAGCCCTTTCGAAACCTGTGAGCGTTAAAAGGCGTTGTTTTAGGAGGTTCCAAAGCCTCCCTTCTCACACGGCATAAGGTAGCTGGTGAGGTCCTTAACAATAAAAACTTATATCGAAAGTGATGAAGATTTTTTTTTTTTTTTTTTTTTTTTTATTAGGACAGTTGAAGAGCAGTTGTGAAACTTAATATTAACATGAAGATTTGACAACTCTTAGTCAGGATCCTAATAACACTACCTTTCTGGCACGGGTAACCCAACTGGACTAAATGTCCCCCAGCATAGCTAGCAAAATTCAAACAGATCACACAAGCTCTCTCACCAACGGCAAGGTGGTTGTCGAGAGAGAGAGAGAGAGAGAGAGAGGAGAGAAGAGAGAGAGAGAGAGAGAGAGAGAGGAGAGAGAGAGAGAGAGAGAGAGAGAGAGAGAGAGAGAGGAGAGAGAGAGAGAGAGAGAGAGAGAGAGAGAGAGAGAGGAGAGAGAGAGAGAGAGAGAGAGAGAGAGAGAGAGAGAGAGAGAGAGAGTTACAAGGAGTTACAAGGAAAAGAAGTACCCTAGGAGACCTTACGATCCATACAAAGAGGGTACCTGTGGGTTTAGTTGCGCAAGTAGGCGACCGTCCTCGAATGTGTCATGTGAAACCATCAAGGAACACTCGCACAACGGCTTAAACACCTAGACGGTGATTTAAGGCTTTGTCTAATCTGGACTTGAACTGATCCACAGAGTTGCTGTTGACTACATCAGCAGGAAGCGCGTTCCAAGTACCGCAGATGCTGTATGTAAAGAACTTACCACACAGATCACGGTTGTATCGCTTCAGTTCAAGTTTGTAGCCATGATTCCTGGTTGTGCCCTCACTGAGTTGGAAAATGTCCCTGTAGTCTACATTGTCAAAGCCTCGTAGTATTTTAAAACACTTCGATAAGCTGACCACGCAGTCTCCGGGTTTCCAAAGAGAACAGGTCGAGTTCTACCAACCGATCTTTATAGCTCTTGTGGTCTAAGAGAGGGTATAAGTTTGGTTGCCCTGGCTTGCACTCGTTCCAATCTCGCGATATCCTTTCGGTAAAAAGGACTCCAAAACTGGACTGCATACTCCAGGTGCGGTCGGACAAGGGAATTGTACAGACAAAGTACTATCTCCTTGTTCCGGTATCCAAACTGTCGCTTTATGTACCCTAACATCCTTTGGGCTTTCTTCTCAGCCTCAATACACTGCTTTGAGAACTTGAGGTCACTGGTGATAGTTACACCCAAGTCTTTCTCAGTATCAGTGCTTACGAGAGCATTGCCTTAAGGTTATACTCTGTTCGGGGGTTTCTGTGGGCCTATATGCATAACTTTGCATTTGTTCACGTTAAATGGCATTTGCCACGTGTCAGACCACTCCCCGATCTTCCTAAGATCTTCTTGTAAGCGGGTAGTATTTCCCTTCTTTCGCGACATTCATACCAAGCTTAGTATCATCGGCGAATTTGGAAATCTTGGCAACCATGTCACCATCCACGTCAATTAACATAGATGATAAACAGTAGTGGTCCCAGAACAGAACCTTGGGGAACGCCGCTAGTAACGGGCACCCACTCTGAAGCTTGTCCATTCACTACCACCCGCTGCCGTCTGTCACTTAGCCAGTTCTCTATCCAATTTGCCACATTTCCGTCTATGCCCAGTGCACGCACTTTCCGAAGGAGGCGGCGGTGGGGTACCTTATCAAAGGCTTTCTGAAAGTCTAAGTAGACAACATCGACCCGCTTTATCCCGATCATGCCTCACTGAAAACAAAATGGAAGAATTCCACCAGATTTGTGAGGCATGACCGGTGCTGCCGGAACCCATGCTGGGAACCCCTCAGTAGCAAATTTGATTCTAAGTGTGCTGTTATTTTGTCCACCATGATGCTCTCCATGAGTTTTACAGACTATCGAGGTTAAACTGATGGGTCTGTAGTTTGACGGTTGGCTAGCATCTCCCTTCTTGAAGATAGGAGTCACCTCTGCCTCACGCCAGTCTCTAGGAACGCATCCAGTCTGGATTACCATGTTGAAGGACCATGCACAGGTGCCGTGATACTTCACCATGCACTTCTTTCAACACTCTAGGTAAGAACCCATCCGGACCGGGGGACTTGTTTGCTTTTAATTCGATTATTTTTCTCTCGATTTCTTCTTGGTGAAGACCATTGACTCCAACTTCTCACTGAAGGAGTCCAAAGGTTCGGGAATGGGACCACTCTCCTCAGAGAACACTGAAGAGAAATACTCATTTAAGAGGTTAGCATTTTCTGCATCAGAGTGCATCAATGCTCCATCCTCATTCACCAAGGGACCGATCCTGCGTCGGATTGGTTTACGGCCATTCACATAACTGAAAAAACTCCTTGGGGTTCCCTTTGCAGAGTCTAGCCACACGGACCTCCTCAGCACGCTTAGCCGCCCTTATTTTGGACTTCACGTTTCGATTCAGTCTTCTATGACCGTCAAAGTCCCCAGATGTCTTCGCTCGACGATACGCAGTTCTCCTCTCCCTTAGTAGGTTACGGATTTCCCGATTAAACCACTTAGGTTGAATGAACTTCTGACCTGTTCCCTTCAGAGGAATAAAGCGCGACTGAAGTTCCATGAAGGAAGACAAGAATGACCTCCACAGATCATCAGCACTCTCTCCCTCTTCTAGTTCCATTTCAGCAACGCTTTCACGAAGACCTGCAAAGTTCGCTCTCCCCATGTCTAATTTTCTATGCACCGGGGTCACGGACTCCATATTAGGGACTTTAACTGAAAATCTTATAAGCTTGTGGTCGCTTCCACCTATTTCTTCGTTTACCAGAGAGGTCTTGAATGATGTCATCCTCTGAGGTGAGGACCAAGTCGAGTATGTTAGCACCCTCTTGTTGGCTCCCTTACCCATTGAGTGAGGAATTCATCATTTACAAACTCCAAGAGTGGTGTGTTCTCGGCAGAGGGCTCTCTGGTTTCCCAGTCAACATGTGTGTTGAAGTCCCCCATAAGGATGCACACCCTGCCGTCCACTAGTTTCACCCAGCAACTGGTATAGGTCCCTGTCCATCTCATTGAGTTGTCCAGGGGGTCTATAAAGCAGAAGGGTTCTGTATTTTGCAGTGCCTATTTCTAGGTCAACTCCAAGGAGCTCGTGGTTCGATGTGATGTTGCAGGTCATCGATTTGATGGAGTTCTTTACATACAACAACACACCACCACCCCCTCTGTCCTCTCTATCTTTGTGGAAGAGTTGGTAGCCTGGAATCACGAATTCCCCTTCAAGATCTCTGTCTGAGGTTCTCAACCATGACTCCGTTATGGCCACCATCTCGGGTTCCTCTGTCGCAACGAGGGCCCGCAGTTCCAAAAACTTGTTTCGGATGGACCTGGCGTTGAACAATAGAACCTTCAGGGAACCCCCAACTGCAGGGCTCCCTAGACTCCTCCGTTTCCCGGTTTGGTCATTGTCTTGGTAGTGCTGGGGATATCCTTCTTCAGGATCTCAGCGAATGTCTTCTCTGGGGTCACTCTAGCATAGCGACGAGGGCTCTCCTCCACGCTCGGTCGAGTGCTCCTGAGACATCGTCGGACGGCGTCTTCCATTAATTTGGAAAGCACTTCTTTCCCCCTTTAGTGAGAGATGTGTGCCATCCCTCTGGTAGAGGTCGTCTCTACCAAAGAGTGAGGTGTAGGGGTCCACAAAGAACACCCCCTCGGCAGTACACAAATCAGCCAGGCGCTGATTTACTGCAATGTTCTTTGACAGAGCAGTCCCTAAAGGGCCTCTCCTTGGGAGCATGCCAACAACTACCCTTCTGCGGGTTTTTGACCCACAGTCGTCCTACTGCACCGAGCACATCCGAGAGGACTCCTTCGGTCATGCCTACTCTACCATTTCTCAGGTAGATGTCATTACCACTCACCATGAGTGCAATGACAGCAGATCTGGACGTTTGGATCCTCTCAGCTTCCTTTCGGAGGTCGGCATTGCCACAACCTGGCAAACAATTCACCTTCACAGAAGTGTGAAGGCGATCTGCCATTAGGGGTTCCAGCCCTCGTGCCTGGGAATCACCTACAATGTGTATATCCACAGGCCTCTCCTTGGTAGGAGCACGAGATGCCTTGTGAGGAACCCGAGAGTGTTTTGAATTCCTGCCGGGCTCGTCACTTCTCCAGGTTGCTTCA